>JACEGR010003989.1:0-94784 GCA_014170235.1 Listronotus bonariensis | reverse complement strand
TGAGATATTGACATATTGTATTAGCTATTTTTAAAGTATATATCACCAGTAATGCAAGAACGAAACCCATTCTCAGTTGGACCGTTCCCTGTTCCACAGATGGCCTATGAACGACTTCATTTTACTGGTTCTGTATATGATAAATTAGAAAATAAGAGTTGTTAACTAGGGGCAATTTTCATTTTTAATTGTACATCTCAAAAATTCCATTTTTTGACTTATAGTAGGAGAGCTGGTGGGACTAACGAGTAGTGATAATTCATGAAAATCATCACCCGGCGGCAGAGCCTCAGCCGTGCACATCATCACCCTGTATTGTTTGAAAGATAAAAAAATAACAAAAAGAAACTTGAGCAAATTCTAAATTTTTCTAGTCCATTCATAGGTAAGGTTTGAAAAATCTGGTGGCGGGCGTTTGATAAGCACAAGTACCCTGCCAGGCGAACTGAGGTGTCGCTGATTTGATGGCAATATTTCCAAAGCTAATAAACTTAAATGTACCTTATGTGGTATTTTTTCTTAAAGCTCTTTCAGGATTTTTTTAATGATAATATAATATACAGGGTGCCTCATAAAAAAATCCACCCTGTATATAATCACCAGTATCAACAAAAGATCTTTTAAAGAGCTTTAAGAAAACATTACATAATTAGGGTACATCTAACTTTATTAGTTTTGGAAATATGGCCATCCAAATCAGCCACACCTTTCAAGCTGCCTGGCAGGTACTTGTGCTCATCGAAAACGCCTGTCAATTGTTTTAAACCTTACTATGAATAAACCAAACCCAGAAAAATTCAAACGTACAGTCTCAGGTTTTTTTTTTTATTTATTTTTTTAACCTTTTAGAAATATAGGGTGATAATGCAGGGCTGATGCTTGCCAGCTGATGATTTTCACGGTATGCTATGACTCATCACTATAAAAACTTCCAGCCTTAACAGATCTAACGTTACTCGAAGGGTGCACTAGCTCTGGGACAATTCATTTGCAGTTTTCTTGACTGACAATAAGCTTATCATTTACTGAAAACTAAAGGCGAACTGCGAAAGCTAACTTTAAAAGTCCGATCTAACAAAAAAAGCCCATTGTGACTCCCGTAGAGACAAAAATAATTCCCGTTAACTGACCACTTACATTCCTTATTCCCTTTTAGTGTGCATGTTCGAAGCCAGACTAAACGCATCGGAAACACACCACCGGAACAGCTGGCTTTGCCCGCTTCCAATGAACTGATTTGGCAGCGTTTTATTGACACATATAAAGCGTGATCCCTCCGTCTAATATCCCTCAGGAGAGCTCGTTATTCCTAACCGGAACGTGCGTCGAATACTAAATTAGGATTTTTTTCAAGGTTTACAGAAGTAGATTTATACAATATTTATCTTTACGACTTTAGATGACTCTTTAATATTTTAACTAGGTCAAAAGTAAATTTAGGAGTTCCGTAGCGGGTCGAGAATAATTTATTGTTAGGGCGTTTTCACACACACCGGCAATGTCCGCGCCGCGCCGGTGCCGGTAATGGTTCCGGTACCGTATAATATTGCTTTTCACACATACCGGCCTGTCGGTGCCGGTATCAATATACTTATAATAACTTTTGTTTTTTTGGCCGATTTCAATTAACTTTAAGTCCAGTTGAAGCCCTTGATCAAGATTATCATTTAATATGGGAATTTTTTTTTCTGCGTACAAGAAGAACAAAATGTTTACCAGCGTCGTTCATAAGGGGTTTAAGGTACTATTTTTGGCAAAAAATGGTACGCCACTGCATTTTTCTAAAATAAAAATATTTTTTAAGATGCCTATTTCGTTTAACACAAATTTGATCTCTTGACTTTTTTTATTTGATGCACCGTTTTCGCGTAAATAAATAAAACCCATTTCTTGGCATGGTCAAATCCCTATCTTATTAAAGAATATATTGAAGGTAATGTTTCACTGTAGAATTTGTTTGATATTATCCATACGAAATGACCGTGCCGAGAGATGGTTTTCATTTATTTACGCAAAAAACCGTACATAAAATAAAAAAGTCAAGAGATCAAATTTGTGTCAAACTAAATTGGCATTTCACAAAATATTTTTAATTTAGAAAAAGCGGTAGCGTACCATTTTTCTTAAAAATATTTATTTTAAACCCCTCATGAACGACACTGGTAATTTTTTTTCTTGTATGCCAAAAATGCCTTTTGGTGCATAGAAGGCGTTTACACCCTGTAGTTCACAAACAAAGACGTTCAGGACATATTTTATAGGAAGTTTTTTCATATTTGTTATTGTATAAATCTGGGAAATTGCTCATACAACATGAGCAACACTGTTTGGTTCATCGGCAGGCAATATAATAACAAAACAAGCACTATAAGTTACGCATGTTTACATGCCGGGATTTAGTTAGATTGTCTTTTTTCCTCACATTGCCTATGTGCTATGTTATTTAACTGAACCTGTATATATTCTATAACTATATAGACTGTGCGGGTTTTTCAAAGTTAAGTGGAATTAATAATTGTGTAGAAATAAACATGTAATAGTTGTACAGCACTGGTCTCTTAACTTCAATAGGAAATAAATAAATTTGTATATTCAGAAAAAAATCTATAATATAACTTTATACCAATTTGTTTCAGGTGATTGTTGATGTTAGCAAATCCAAAAAATGTTTTAAATAAACTGTAAAACAAATGAGATAATTAAGCAATTAGTTCCTTTTGACTAAGTTTTTGTTTGTTTGTAATGTTAATCTTAATTTGTTGTTTCAAAACAACAGGAAATCGTAATTCCGTAAAATTTAAAAATTATTATTTTTATCAGCAGAAGAATCCCTACCACGGTGAAACTTAACTAACTTCTAGTTTATTAATTGAAATACTGTAGATTAGTAATAGTATATGGTAAAATTAGTACCGGCTTTAAAATACATATTAGAAAAATATTTTTAAAAAATTCCCATTGTATTAACAACAAAATTAAAGCTGATATCATTAACCGACCACCAGGTAACCACTAAACTTATAAAGACAAATATTTATTTATCTCTGTTACATATATTTAATATGAGTAAGTCCTTAAAAAAAAAGATATTTACATCACCCACATTAACAAGTCTGGCAACGATATTTGTTTTCGTGTGACTAATACAAATAACGCGGAAAGTTTTACAGTGGAAACAGAAAGTATGTCTTTCTTTTATTAATTTAGAACGGTTTAAAACATAAATATACAAAAATAACACTTGTAAGAAACGTCCTTTGTAAAGTACCTTAATTTTTAATCTCCCTAGAGCTTGGAATATTATCGGAAATTTTCACCTCAATAAGATTGTTTTTTTTAAATTATCGTAAAGCGATAAAGAATAATTTTTACTTATGATTTCCGTGGAGCACATTTTATTTTTATTTTTTTTAAGTGTGAATTATTTGACTAAGTAAAAATTTCCAAAATTTCAATTTAAGCTCGCGGTAGATTAGTAAGAAAATCTTAAGCCAAAAATAAATATGTACTTAAAAGACAGAATTACATTGAAAACATATACTGCATAGGCAATGGGTTTTGGTATATCGGCCAGTAATAGAACAAAAAAACAAGCACTATTAGTCAGGCATGTTTACATGCCGGTATTTAGTTAGATTGTCTCTTTTCCTTACATTGCCCATTACAACCTTTATTGTAGACCATCAAAATATTCTTTAAAAATATGTAATGGATTTATTTAAATGTTGATACTGGTAGTAGTAACACAAATCCAAACTCAAGAAACAAAATTGAAAAAAAAATTCATTAATATTCAAAGCTTGATTACATGGAAACGGCTTATTTGAATTTTTCAAAAAAACAATTTTCAAGTCGTAAAAAGGTTGTTGTCAAAAAACTATTAGCCGCTATAATAGACTTCTTAATATTATTAGGTATAAGGGCTCTAACTTTCACAATCTTTTTTCTATCATCATAATTAATGATATTTTCACAGTACCATTTAAAAAAAAAACGTTTTTGGCCCAGTCTAATAGTATGATGGATATTTTGACTTCATTTTCATTTCCAATTGATCCAGTTTTTTCTATGTGTAAAAATTAAAAAATGGAAGAAAAACGGAAATGGAGACTAGCAGAGTTCAAATTATTGTTAACCATAGCCCTCATAAAAAAAAAAATAAAATAACCACTGGTTTCTAAAAATGGCAGTTTATGTATAGGTAAGTGTTTAGTGACTTATTTTGCGATATTGGAAACAGTCACTTACTTCTATTGGTAACATCTTTCGAGTGCTGCAACCGGCCAATGATGACCGAAATAAATCAAACGGCCATACTGAAAAATATATTGGCGTGACAAGTGACGATGTTACCAACAGTAGTAGTTGCTAGTAAAAAAATAAAGTTACTAGTAAATTATCTACGCACGATCCACCGTTTTATTTTAGGACTAAAGCCATGTACAAACTTGGATACAATCGGGACAACATTGTCAGCCGACTGTATCTTGTTCAAAACATTTTTCAGCAACAAAGTTGGCCAACATTTGCAGATACAAGTGTTTCGCGTGTGTGGGTTTTAAAGCTCGTACAAACCTGCCGAAGTTTTCCATATTTAATGGAACATAGGCGTCTTGCCGATTACTTGGATGAAAACGCCCACGGATGTTGCCATGGCGTTTGCAACAAGTCGGCCGACCGATGTGCAACATTCAAGATACAGTCGACCAACAAATATTTTCGCCGATTGTATCCAAGTCTGTACGTTGCTTTAGATACGAAGTAGGTATTCTAGCTCTTTTATTAAGGGTGTGTTGTTAACCGTAACCCCATAAATGCAAAGCAGGGGGCTTAATAAAAAAACTATTAATTTCCCGCTAACGCAACAAAAACAAATGTCGACAACGAATAAATAAATGACTCTCTTTTCGCTAACCTTGACTGTTTCAAATTAATACACACCCACAACAAAATTAATAATTAAATCATTCATTCATGTGGATTCGCTGGATTATCCCATCCAATAGGCCAGTGGCGGACAAGATATAAATAATGTATGATTACTGTTTTTAAAACTTATTCAAAAAATAAATTTGATTAAAAGATTAGTTGGTGTTGATACTTTTTTAGATGTTTTTTTACAACAATTGTAATAATTCTGATGGAACGTATTTAGTGAAAGCTTCCAACACGATTTTTTTCAGTTTAAAGGATGGAAGGCTCTGTTAACCATTTTTAGGATGTCATTTCGTTCATTAGATACTCTATAAAGAAAAATAGGTTTAGCCGTCGTAGGCAAAGCAACAATTTTTATGAGAAGAGTAGCTTTTTTCGAAATATTAAATATACAAAAATTACACGTGGACATATTTAATTTTCTAAATAAGTTTTGATTTCGCCTGAAATTGATATAAAGGCTTGATTATTTGGTTTAGGTTTTCAAAAATCCTTCATGTGTTAACGGCCCTTACTTTCAAATTACGGATTAAAAGAGCCTGGTAGAAGGGGCGTATGATTAATCTTTTGTTTGCCTCTTTCTATTTTTATTGTAAAGAAGGCAATTTAAAAAGAGAGAGAAGAATTTTAGGGAAGAATATAGGGCAGCATGTACTCGGGAGACTCACTTTGTATGAAGTATTTCAATGATATCCCATTTAGGTTTAGTATTTAGTATTAAAGGTTTGGATTACTTTTAAGGTTACAAATTCTTGATTAAACTGTAATCTTAAAGGTAATCTGGGTTTATAACTGAGTACCGAAATAAAAATTATTTTTTCCACGACAGTTAAAAAAAACCGTTTTTTTAATCGTTAACATTAAGTTAAAGTAGTCCATTCTAGTACACTAAGTAAAGTGTTAAAAAAGTTACTTTTTTAACACTTCTAAACTTTTTTCACACTTTAAATTAGTGTTTTGTTTCCATGCCTACTACAAGAAACTTAAATATCAATTTATGCAATGTAACAGTAAACACGACATCAACTGAACCAAACCGCCAAGTTACCTTTGATTTCGTCATTATTTCTTTTAGTTCTTGTGTCACTAGTTTTAAAATTTGAGAGTTTGCAAATAAATTTAATAGAAATTATTGAAAATTAATAGTAACAATGAATTTGGATGACTAAGAAATTGAAAAGGAATTTATACTGTTTTAGTACCTATTATTTCTACAAAAGTAAGTATATACAATTTTCTTAAATTAATTAAATAATAAATGCAAAGTTATGAAGAGAATAATGGTCTCTTAAAAAATAAGGCGGATATGATTTTTGTTGCAATAGAATGGCTGTGCTGCAAAATTTAAAATAAATAAGGATAGATAAATAAAACATGTATAAAATGGTATTTTTGGAAAATTTTTATGGTCGTGGAAAAAACATAGCATGTAACACATGCATAAAGTGTTTTTACTCATGGGAATGCAGCACTCGCCTAACGGCTCGTACTGTCAAACTGCCCATTCGTAAAAAAGTATTACTTTATGCACTTGTAACATAAATTACTATTTTCAGTTTCTGTCTAAAAAATACTGAAAAATATGTTTTTATTTAAAAAGTTTTTTTAAGAAAACCTTAGTTTTAGCGACAGACGAGTGGGCAAAATAAAACAAACCTCATAATCGTCGAGTAAACAAATTTTTCGCACAATACAATAATAAACAGAAATTTTCCAGCCAATAAAACATTGTTATAGTAAAGGCTCGACCTCATTAATAATAGTTTCAAAGAACGTAAACAAAACGTCGTCATTTACTTACGAATGAATTACAACGTAGAAATGTGCGTTTTTAATTGAGTTGTTTAAATTCTAAGAAAATCCGTTTGGCGTATTTGAAAACAAAAGTTGTTTGTTTTGATAAAATACGAATATAAACTAATCTAAAAAATTAGGAATTAAATTTCATTTCAAACTTATAATCAATTTGCCTATTTAAAAACCTACGTTTTGGTTCAGCAGACAAGAACAATATCCTTTTTGTAAAAAAATCGGTTGTCTGCAAAGTCGGTTTACTGACGATAGTTGAACGTGACAACGCTATAAGAAAATGGAGTGGTTTCATTTTTCCAAAGAAAATTAAACATTTTACACCACATTCACTTTTCACTGCACTTCCTACTTGACGAAAACATGTAAATGTATTATTGTATAGATAATTCAAATTAAGCTTGCAACATTGTTAAAAAGTTCTCATCGGCATAATTTTAAAGTTCAAGTTTTTCTTGTTGTGGCAGTTAATATCGTGTATTTTAAATAATTTTTATAAATTATTGAATACATGCAATAAAAAAATATAGGAAAATTTAGTCTACAATTTGTGCTAAGTGTTTTGGTGGTTGTCATCATAGATTCCGTAAACAATTCTGCCATAAAGCAAAACGTGCAAAATCGGATTTTTTTAATGCCTGCAGTAAGTGTAAATATTCAAGAACTTAAGTTTTGTAACTTTATATAACGTTAGCTGATAACTAGTCTTTGTTTTATTTAGGTTTTTAGACTATGATGCCTAATATTTTGTCTGAAATTTAATGTTTCTTGTTTTCAAAAGTGCTTGCTTCTAGCCGGAGACGCAAACCCAAAATCGTATTTTTCTGTAAATATAGTAAATATTTTCGACACTTTTTGATCTAGATACCCATTTTTATCAGCTGATTGACCGAATTGCAAAACTGCTGTTCCTTAATTTATTCCCTATAATAGGCGGACCGCTCAAAGTAGGAGAGAAACAGATGTCGAACGCGGAGGCCGATTGTACCTTTTCCGCGTTCTCGCTTGCACTTCAAGCTTTAAATAGAACGCCGCATGTATGTATTTTATTATTTTACCTGTTTAATTAAAACAATTGATTTATTTAAAACGGTAAGGTGAGTAAGGAGCTTCATGTTTTTTATTATTTTTTCGGCAAAAGTGCCGAATAGGGTTTTTTTGCCTTTTTAAAGATTTAAAAAAATGATACTTACTGATTTTAAACCCTTTTCTAAATACAATACCAGTGGCGCCGATCCAAAATATCCCATTTTTAATGAATTATAACTTAAGAAACTTGCGGGACCAGGGAGTGAATAGGGGTGCTGGGCGGGGTAAAATAAGTAAAATGAGTGAATATTTGCCAAGATCAGATACAGAATTGAGTTAAAATAATTTTTTTCTAAATATTTTTGGTAAAAAAATTGAGAAATTTAGAAACAAATTAAAATTTCAGTTTTATAACCTGAAATTTTTAAGAAAGGTATAAGAAACGTCATTTGGCAACATCGAAAATATGTCAAAGAGATAAATATTTTTTAAATCCTTAATTAAGCCAATTAAAAAAAAGGTGTTATCAACCAGAACTAACCTGACTACGACTTCGGGCACGTTAAATTTTAATTAAAAAAATCCTTTACATATACAACTCGGATGCGTAAAGTTTAACAGATAAGCCGTTATTGCCAAATGTTTAGAATAAAAGTAAAAAACTTTCCAATAATTCTAATGTCTGATTTTTACAAAAACAATACAAATTATTTTTAACAGCGCCATTATATTATGATTAAAAACAAGTAGGAGATAACATGTAAGCCAAAATATTTTTAAAAATGATCAAAACAGCTGAAAACCCTATACAGCATAATTACCCTTTTTCGGGTGAAACTTAGGCTTGTTTTACATCTAATCATAATATCGTTTTTAAAAACGTAAACAAAACGTAATTTCCTTATAAATAAGTTACAACGCAGAAAATGTAAGTTGTGTTATTTAAATTCTAAGAAAATCGTTATGGAGTCTGTAAAGCTTAAATTGTTATTTTAACTACAATGGACGATAATAAATTATTTTGCAAAAATTAATTTTATGTTTAAATAATGTTAATTAAAAGAAATCCCTATTAACAAAATAATAAACTTAATATTTTATTCCATAATTTTATTTAGTACCTAAATAGGAAGAGCTCAACAGAAGCGAAAAACATTTATAGGTTAAAGGGATATTTTCTAATTCTCCTGTCTTACAGCTGCTAACAAGCTTGTCTAACAGCCGACGTCATTATAATGTAAATCAGAAAAAATAAAAGCGCTTACCGCCAATGACAAAATGACATAAAAAAATAATAATATACCCTAAAAACAAAACTAAAACAAAATGCGCAATATTTTTAATGGCGAATTAAATTAATCCTTTACATGGTTTTCCACACACATACTATTGTTATTGTTATTAGTATACATTTAGTCAATTTCATTTGACTTTAACCTCTAATTCGGCCGAATTTCCCCCTCCTTCTATTCTCGTTCTGTTAGACAGTGGTTAGACATCTCCCGACGCCGCTAACAGCCGCTGTGGCTTTGCTGTAAGACGGCGTCATTGATTTTGTCAAAAAATTAAGTGCTAACAGCTGCTGTAAGCAGCTAACAAAGAAAATATTCCTCAATTGTTGTTTAAACTTTTGTGCTGTAATTTATAACGACAGAAACTGAAAAAAATTAACAATGGGGTAACTTTAAAAAAAAAATCAACATTTTTTACCAAGGTTTTTGTTTAAGTGTCCAGATTCTAGAATAAGCTATAACTTGTTCAAATATTTAAATTGTTATTTTATGCAATAATTTTTTTTTAAAGTTATATATCGGCTTTCTACACGGCGCACCTATGCATAAACGACATCGCGGAGCCCCATTTTCAGCGTTAAATTTTTTTAGAAATAATGGAAATAGTAGCTTTTCGGAAGTCGGGGCTTTTTTATTGGAAATTTCCTCCCTCTTTTAGGATCTTTTTTAAAAAATTTATTTCAACGTCATTATTTTTAAAGTTATTAACAAAAACCTTGTTATTTTTCTTATTTTATTAATAACAATCGCATTTTTATGTGTTAATAAGCTCCTAAAAACATTTTTTTAGACGTCATTCCAAATCGAATGAACTATCGCACATATTTTTGGGAGTTTTATTTCTTTTTTTTACGTTTTTAATTTTGTTGATTAGACTAGAGGTAAGATATTTTTTTCTGATTATTTTGTTGGAAAAAACTTAAACACAGCGTTGTATTTAAACATCGTTTAGAAAGCTTATCTTACCAGCAAAACCTAGTATCTATTATCGATAAATTTTGTTCTCTATAGCATCGATTTCAATTTGGTAGAGGTTAAATCTGGGATGTAGGATGGGCAACGGATTTTTGAAATACGTGACCTATAAACATTGTCAGTGTTGGAAGAAACTTGAACAAAGCGTTGCATGTGTATTTTCAAAATTCTAAATTTTCTACTGTCCAGCTTATAGAGCGTATAAACCTCACCCGTGACTCAATTATTCAAATTAGGGGTTTTAAACATAATTTAGTGAAAGCTATAAGTAAGCTCATAGCTTTAAAACGAAAAACCACTTCGTGAACCAGCGTTCGTGCTGCTCAAAAAGTAAGTCAATTAGATAAATTACACAAATGGGTATGTAAATGTATAGTGTAGCCTTAGACTAAATTTATGGTTAGTTGTGAGCCTAAAGATCTTTTGACACGATCACATTTTGGATAACATTTCAGTGCCATCAAAATTGTGTGTTTTTTACAAGATTCTATTTAACTTGCAACGTATAAATGTTTAATGAAATGAAAGAAATGAAAGAAATGAAAGAAATGAAAGAAATGAAAGAAATGAAAGAAATGAAATGAAATGAAATGAAATGAAATGAAATGAAATATTTATTATCAGTCAAATTGAGTTACAACAACTTGTCAAAAACGTCGTATCATTGGACATGGTATTCGTTTTAAAAGAAAAAGCGGCATATTTTTGGCTTTCCCTTATTTTTGGAGAAGCTCAAGATAATCAATCAATGTATTTTAGCTTGGAGAATTTAAAAATCTTAATAAAAAACAACTGCAAAAAACAAAAGACTAACGCCATAAATGTTGCGTCTTTAAAATGAAACATACTATTTGTTATTTCATTTTTGGGTTCTACGGTCAACTCTAAGTATTTTTAAATAAGGATACTATATTATTTAATTAACTGTTTTTAAAATATTGACGGTGAAACAGTCACACAAGCAGTCTTTTTTGTTTCTTTTAAGAGTTGGATTAAATACTAAAACCCTGTGTTCGAATACCGCTATATTTGAATACCAGGATTCAGTATTCATGAATACTTTTTAATGCCAAAAAATGGGTCCTCACCTCAAAACAAAAAAGCCCACAAAATTGTCTTTGACTTAAACCTGTCATTTAGAACACTGGTGTACCCTAATACCAGGATTCAGTATTCATGAGTCCTTTTTTTGAGGACCAGAAAAGGGTTCTCAATCCACAAAAATACTCACATTTCCTTGTTGCTTTCAATACCAGGATTCAAATACAGGACCTGATTATCGAAATATGAACACAAAACAAGTATTGGAATACTATAATTCAAAAACGGTTTTCACAATCCAGAATACTGAACACTGACCAAAAAAGTATTCAGTCGAATATCAAACACACAGAAGTATTCGAATACTATTCGAATACCTGCCAAATGTATTTTGTTTGGGTGGAATCTTGCCACTCAATTTTAAAGAATAAATCTTTAACCAACTGAGCTGATATTTTGTCTACAAGTCAAGTTTGGATGACAATGCATGGTTAACTGTATGACGTCAGTCTAAATCTAACATGGCGGAACACCCAAGATGGCAGACTAATTTTAATGCACTTCAACAATATGAGAATCAAATAAAGGAGTTTGATGAAAATAACTTGAAAAATAAAGTGACGTCATTCTAAATCCAATATGGCGGATTAATTATTTTTAATGCACTCAGAATCCCTGACCAAAAAAGTATTCTGTCGAATACCGAATACTCAACATACAGTATTCTAATCCTATTCAAATATCGGCCACATGTATTCTCAATAGGATTCAGAATACCAAGTATTCGAATACTACCCAACTCTGCCACTAATTAATAATTAGCACAATTCCAGGCATTTTCTGTTTTGTGAAAGGACAATTAATAAATAAACAAATCAGAGTAGGTTGTTCGTTTAGACGCCATCAAACTGTATTTTTATTAAATTACTTAACATAAATTTATTATTACTATTACAGATAAGCATTTTTTTTAAATAACCTTGTTAGTTTAATTAATATCAATTAAATGTGTTTCTATTAGGTAAACTCAATTTGCATACGTACACATATCTAAAAGATTTAGCTAAAACATAATTTATTATGTCGGTTTTTTTTCTTAATACACTTTAAAAAATGCTTTTAAAATAATACAAAAGTCAGAGGTATATTTTTTTACGTTTTTAGAAACTGTTGTTGACATAAGAAAAATACTTAAATTCTAATTACATCAAGCACGAGCATGAAAGGGTTTGATTGGTAGAATAAAACTCAAAATTAAAATCCAAGATGGCCGCCACAAAATGATAAAATATTTTTTAACAACTACCTCAATATAGGTATCAAATGAAACTGCTTGGTTGGTAGAATGGAACTCAATATAAAAATAAAATAAAATCCAATATAGCCACCGCTACAAAACGGCAAATTACATATTTTCCACAACTACTTATATGAAATCGTTGGTTAGGTCAGGGCCGTATTAATCGTTTGAGGTGCCCTAGGCTACAATTCCCGAAGCGCCTATTTTTCACCAAGAAAACTTTTGAAGAGCAAAAAAGGGCAAAAAAGCCACTTTCCTCTCTAGCGCCTATTTTGAATGCCAAGCACCTACTTATATGAAATCGTTGGTTAGGTCAGGGCCGTATTAACCGTTTGAGGCGCCCTAGGCTACAATTCCCGAAGCGCCTATTTTCCACCAAGAAAATTTTTGAAGAGCAAAAAGAGCAAAAAAAAGCCTCTTTCCTCTCTAGCGCCTATTTTGAATGCCAACCACCTTACTTTACCACGCCTTTTTTCCTATTTCATTCCAAAAAGCACCTTATTCACAAAGAAATTAATGACCAAAATTCCCACTCACCCTACATTTTACACTTTTAAAAGCTCCCCTGTGTAGCGCCTATTACTCCCCCTGTCTGGGGCGCCTATTTTTTTCATGGCACCCTAGGCTGTAGCCTAGTCAGCCTAATGGATAATACGGCCCTAGGTTAGTTATGGTATGGCATTAAATGAACTCAATAGAATAAGAAGTATCAACTAACAACAAAACTTAAAACTTGAAAATAAATTGAAGGTTTTTTTTCAAAAACAGCCAATGTTTTCAATATGGTCAGGATATTTAAAAAAAAACTTTATTAAACCTATATGGCTAACTCTATATCTATTATTTGTATATTGACATAAGCACTATGTTAGAAATGGCATTGGTTGTTTTTGCAAAAAAATCTTTAATTATGTTAAAAATATGTTTAACGGTTTTATTGTACTAAAAGCTTAAATATAATTCGGTAAGTCCTAAGTTACCAGACGCAACTTCTTATCAATTTGGAGTATTGATCAGACAAATAATAAAATCGTTGGGCACTTGACTTGACATTTGTATCATAATATTTACTCTGGATACGCTACGTCCAACGGTTTTATTATTTTTCTGATCAATACCCCAGACTCATGGGAAGATTGGTGGGATATAGTAGCTAGGACTTACCGAATTATTTCAGCTTTTAGTAGAATACATAATTTATAATTATTAAGAAATTGTTTTTTCTTTCGTCTTATAGTTAATATAATAAAAATAATAGTTACTTTTTCATCTTATTATGTCATATTTTATTTGTAACAACACAGTAGTAATTTAAGGGATCATATTTTAGTTTAAATCCAAACCTATGTACATATCTTTAAAATCGGCTGAGTCAGATCACTGTATGTAAATATAGTGACGCGCATAATAAAAAACGCCAGCCCCGCATTTTAAAGTGTCCCAAAATAAACCGGCTATTTTGGTTTGGGACTAAATTATTTTTGGGTTACTAGGACAATTAAGATGTGCAAAAATGCAATTTACAGGGTGCTGTAAGATCATTTTCTGTGAGGTAGATATTAAGTAGTTTAAATGTTTACTAAATATTTTTAAAATAAGTAATTAAAAAACATCCTTGGGTAATATGTACATAATATTTAAATAAATTATGAGTTGCATGCCTTATGATAAGCATACCCTGGAAGTGCGTTAGAAAGATGTTCCATTTCCGTTAATACGTACAGGGCTTTTTAAAAGTACATATATTTAAGGAGGAGATTATTGGGTTAATGTTAAGGAAAAAAAAAAACTTTATATGACCTCATATCTTAAAGGTACCAACTTTTAGATACGGGTGGTAAAGTTTTTATTTTTTTACGATACCTACGATACCACTCTGAATATTTTAGTGACAATGGGCCGTATACATAAAAAGAAGCAAATGCTTTTGCTCATAAGTATAAGGTATAGCTGATTTACTTTAAACGTATAAAGTCTTGTAAGCAAATGCTCGACTTTATTTATACGTTTGAAGTACAAAAGTATTTGCTTCTTTTTATTTATATGGCCCATTAAGTACACAGGTATGTACTATGCACTAAGAGGCAAATTCTGATGTTCAACATTTAAAAGTAAATACAGTAGCGTTCGAGTGGGGTTTAATAAAAATATGGTACGTCACTACTTCTGTTAACTTTGGGTAACACAAACGATTTTTATTATTTTTATGAAATTTAAAACAACCAATTCTGCCGTGCAACGGAAAAACACCGTATGTGCGTGCATATAATAATCCACATAACATACGGTGTTTTTTGTAGGACGGCAGAATGTTCCAGTAAAAAAAACACATTTTTGCTTGGTCATATTGGATGTTTTTTCGCTATTTTGAAAACCCCTTGTAAGGTGTTAAAGGACCGATACTTTATTTAATATTTTAACTTCGTTTAAAAAGAGGGTCTTCAAAACAGCAAATAGATTTAATCCATCAATTTCCACGTCATTGCCATATATGTAACTAAATATGCAGGGAAATACATTTTTTTAATACAAAAACCTTGCGCCAGACGAAAAAATTAAAAGCAAAGCCGGATTAACTATGTCAAAGCCCCTAAGCAATGAAGTAATGGAGTTGCCGGGGCACTTTTGTAATACAATTGAAGACCACAAATAAAATGGAAGACCAAAAGGAAAAAAAAAGGTTCTCCCATTTTTGATATGACAATCATGGAAGCAAATAAATCTTAAATCAAGTTTCCTGTTACTTGAAGAGTCCTTCCCTGTTTGAGATAAAAATTATGCAGGCAAAAAAGTCGTGAATCAAATTCTCTTGTACTTGAAGACCAAAAAAAGGTCCTCCCCTTTTTGAGATAACAATAACGGAGGCGCAGGGCCCCTAGGCAGTTGCCTACTCTGCCTAATGGACCCTGTATGGCGCCTATTTACCAAACAGCGCCCTAGGCTTTATTTAGCTCAGTCAGCCTAGTGGATAATACGGCACTGATGAAAAGATCAAATTTTTAAGAAGTGAATGAAAATTATAATAATAAATTTTTGATAGACAATAAAGCAGTGACGTAACATATTTAAAAAAAATACAAAAATCCCGCATAAAAGAAACATAAATAAATAAAAAAATGTTGTACATTAGAAAACACTTGTTAATATATAGTAGCTGTGCATAAAATTTAGGTATCTAGACTAATCAAAGATTTAAAAATAATAATAATAACATCTTGTATATCAAAATAAATTTACATAAAGTTTATTTTCTAAAATAAACAGGATAATCGGCTATTTAAATATTTGACATGATTTTTAAAATAATCTCTAATACGTATGTTTATTTTTTTAAAACCTTAATAGTCCTCACCTAAATATTAGGTTATTCAGTATTCAGTTATTTTCTTCAAGATTAAAAATGAATTAACTTTAAGATTAAAGTATCTTTTTTTTTTCTTTTTCTATTGTTTTATTCTATTTCTTAAAATCTCTTTTAAGATCCCTTATCCTGCAACCCTCTTATAGCGATGACTCACCCTCTTAAAATTCGCCCGATACTTCTTGCTACCCTCCACTTATTTTCTTTTATCGAGGTTCACCCCCAACTCACGTGGATGTATCCTGAGCACGCCCCATTGTTTTACGGTAATAGCGGCCAGAAATAAAATGAAACCGATGGAAAATTGTATGTGCACAGGGTGTTTTCAAAATATTTTAAACGTGGTATTAAAAGCATGAAAAACAACTTGGGAAATTATAGGATACGTAGGATGTCTCCCAAGGTTTCAGCCTGAGGTAGATTAAATTAGAAATGAATCTGTAAGCTTTGTTTTTCATTTTAATCTTTCTTGGGTTTATTATAAAGGGTTTTCCATTCCAAAGCGCTGAAAATGGAAAACCCTTTAGTATGTATTACATCTGTATCGTTTATAAAGCATATCTTACCCGCTAAAAATAATATTTTTATCTATAAATTCTATAGCTTTAATTTTAATTTAGTGAACAGAGGTTAAATCTGGGCTGTGAGATGGGCAATTGACGCAATTCTAAAAAGGAATACTAAATACATTAATATTTCATGACCATTTCAAGCTACACAATGTTTCATTATTTGTTCCTTACTGATATTAGACGTTATCCCAAACGAATTCAATTATCACTGGGGAAAACATTGGTTTCAGATTTATTATTATAACGTGCTGACAAAATCTCAAAGCAAATGTCGGACATTTAAAAATAAATAAATGAATGTTAATGGTGATAATGGCGCCACCAATAAAAAAGAATGATCGTTGCCTTTTTCGACCAATGAGAAATTATCAAAAGCTGTGTTGCTAAATACACACCAAGTAATTAGAAGACTGGGGATCTATTTTTCAATCTCGAATACCCATGTAATCTCGCATAATTCGCGTGATCTTTAAGCGACATTATAATGGTACGCATGCCACATTTTTAAGTGAGATTTAAAAGTTTTATATCGTCCAAAATACTGACCACATACTACATAGCCCAGATCTAGCACCATGTGACTTTAAAAGTTATTTTCCTAGATAAAAGGCAGCCTGAATATATACGTTTTCAGAAGGAAGAATACCTAATAGCAGCTTTTAATAGAATTTTTGATTCCGTGCCGAAAGAAAAGTGGGTATAGACATTTGATGGATGTTTCATACGTACGGAAGACCAAGAAAACCATTAATTTGTAAGTACTTGCGAAAAGACTTTTTAGCACCCTATATATTACGACCTTTCGAAAACTAGTGATGGGAGTGACAACGATAGGTTATCTAGAATAAAGTTTATGTAGTCTATACGTCAGGATTCTATAGCTAAAAATATACCTTGTAACATGCCCTTTAACTCAGGGCAAGGGCAAGGAAACATTAATCTTAATCAACAAAGCTCGGCAGCTGTTGCTGATTAGATATAGGTTTCTATTTTTACTTTGGTTAAAAGTAAAAAAATATATCAGCAAACACAAATAAACATTGTTACGTCGCCATTCACATTTGGTTATTGTTGCATTAACAATGGCATCTGCGAGGACATCTGTTTATAAGTACCATATCGAGAAAAAATGCATTTTTCGTATTTCTAACATAAAAATATTTAAATTATTAAATCGATTTAATACAATTAAAAAAGTAACTTTATTCTTATTTTTTTATAAATTCTTTTTGTGTCCAAAAATCCGACTATGCAAAGTTTTCAGGATATTCTTTCTTTAAGTGGACCTATTTTGACACCAAGGTCCATTTGGACAAAGTAAAAAGAAAACGATAAAAACAATAACAAGCGATTTTTGAAATTTATGTTTTAAACTCTGCATTTGGTTTGGTTAGGATTAAATTTTTAGCACTTTTTACCCTTTGATTTTTTCGAAATTTCGTGATCTTACCCCACTTCTCGCGATTCCATTTTAGTTTTTCAAATTTTTCGTCAAACTGTTATTTACAAGACATATATCAAAAACGTTTTTTAGCTGGACATGCAAAGGTAATCCTCAGAAAGAAAAAATTGGATTTTCTTTTTAAAAAAAAAACCTAATATGCTAATCACTGTATGTCATCTTTGTTAGGTTTAAAGTATTTATCCAAATTCGATGGGTTGGTTGGTTTAAGGCAGGGTTGGTCATTCGGCCATCTTTGCACTGCAGCCTATTGGCTTATTGTACACCCCTCTTTGTTACAAAAGTTCACTGCCCTTTATCAAGTCTATATAGTAGATTCCTACCAAGATGTTCATGCGGAAGAGAGTTTCCGCTATGTATGTTCCCAAATAGACTATGTCTTTTGCGTGTCAGTCGAATGCACTTGTATATTATGTGTGAGGCTGTTTTCTCCTCCTCCTCGCAAAGCCTGCATGTTATGGGTCCATTTTAAATGCAAATTTTTTACAAGTTTTTCCTTAGATAACAAAGTGCTGTCAAGAGTCCTACTACTTGTCTTAACTGAGTGAGCCCCAGCTGGAGGACTACAGGATTTAGTTCCTTGGAAGAATTGCCTAGTGTCTCCTTCGCATGTCTTTGGCCAGGTGATTAATGCCAACGAGCAAGATGCTGTT
The DNA here is from genome assembly GCA_014170235.1 of Listronotus bonariensis. NCBI lineage: Eukaryota > Metazoa > Arthropoda > Insecta > Coleoptera > Curculionidae > Listronotus > Listronotus bonariensis. The sequence goes on along the minus strand of JACEGR010003989.1, from coordinate 76,355 downwards.
GGTAAGACCATCTGCTTATTGTTGTTTTCATCCTTCCACATGACCCAGCTCTTCCTAGTTTATCCGCTTTCTTATTGCCTTCTATATCTGAGTGTCCAGGAACCCACAGAAGTTCAATCCTGTTGTCCCTGGCGAGTAATTAATACTTTAGATGGCTATCTAACATTTTTAATTTTGAAAAAATGGAATCTTTCAAATATGACACTGTTTAGTCTTCGACCTTGTTTATTTACTGCCAGTAAAATTTTTAAAGAAAGTTTTGTAAAATTCAATACCCACTAATTTACACTATTATTGCGGGATATCTAAACCTTTTAATGTTAAGGCATAAATCAATAATATTAGGCGCATTATAAATAAACCATAAATCTAGCATTTTTACCTATATTTAAATATTAAAGTCATAAGTAATAGTAAAAAAATCTATTGATACAGCTGAATGTCAAAATCATAACTTACGCCAAGGATCATTATCTAGTCTGCAGAAGTGCGTGGGACAGAATTTATATGTAAAAAGTTAATTTACATAATAAAATAATATTACATGTGGTTTTTAATGACTAGCTAGTTAGGTTAGAGTATCAGTTTCGTTTATTGTTCTTCTATTCTTCTGGTTAGCTTATTTTAATTAAAATAAATTGTAACATATAATTTTATATTCTTGCAGTTAAATGTGACATATAAAGAGTTAGAGGAAAAAAATATAAATATCGAAGTCTGTCGAAGATAAAGTAAGTTTTAAGTTGTAATAAAAATCCTATTATAAAATTAACTCTAAAGATAAAGATAGAAAAATGCAACTATGTATCTCTTTTGGACCGATAATCGTATAGTCTTATATCAAACCTAAAAATGTAAATAAAAAAATGTGTTTGATTTAATACAACATACCTGATAATTATTACCGGAAGTCGCCATAAAAAAAGTGTATTAATAAACCTTTACATAAATTTACAAATTCTGTACACAGAAGGTTCATTTATATCTGGAGCAATATAGTAACCAATTATTTATTCACGACAAACTACTCACCTTTTTTGATAAGTCAATTGTGCTAACAGTCTTTTAATTGGATAGCACGTATCTGACATAATTATTATTTGATTAGTATTTATTGCGGTCAGAACAGGTCATAGCAATTCCAATAAAAATATAGTTTAATTATTATTATTTTTAAATATCATAAGGTCAGAGAGACTTAGAAGAAGAAGAAGAAAGACATAGAAAAATAAAAAGAAAAAACAAAAAATGAGTAGAGAGGAAAAATAAATATTAAATTTAAAAGAATTGGAAAAAGAGCAAAATAGAAAAAAAGAGAGAGAGAGAGAGAGAGATAAAGAAAAGAGAGAAAGAGAGAGAGAGAGAGAGAGGCGAGGGAGGGAGGGAGAGAGAGAGGGAGAGAGAGAGAGGGGAGGGAGAGAGAGAGAGAGGGGAGGGAGAGAGAGGGAGGGAGAGAGAGAGAGGGAGGGAGAGAGAGAGAGGGGGAGGGAGAGAGAGAGAGAGAGAGAGAGAGCAGAGAGAGAAGAGAGAGAGAGAGAGAGCGCGGGGGGGATAGAGATAGAGAGAGAGAGAGATAGAGATAAATTAATAAAATTAAAGTAATAAAATTTGCCAAGACATTAAAGAAGAAGCAAGAGAAGTATTAATCGCATATGCAACAACATTATAAGGGTTAATATCAGTAAATAGAAAAGATATAACGAGAAAAAATGCCAATCATCTAAACAGGTTAAAATGGCTGCTAAGGACAAAGCAACTGAAAAAATTGAATATATTCAGTATACATACTAGATTGCGCCAATTAAAATAAATATTTTTCGCTATTTTAAAAATCTTATTCATGTTAATAAAAAAATGGACGAATGTAATTTCAACGTAGAAGTAATTATGCAAATTTTACAACAGGAGAGAATTTACACCGATTTTGAATAATAGTGTGTATTAGTCTTAGGTTTAATTAGAGAATAAAAAAAACTAACCATGACTCCCGAACTATACTTTGTCTTCGGTAAAAATATTCGAGTAATATCAAGTAACAAAACCGAACACGAAGACAGAGTATAGGTGGGGGTTAGTTCTGGTTAATTAAATCTCCACAAAAAAAGCTCTATTTTTTGAATTTTGTTTTTTTGAGTTTGGATTTTTGTTACTACTACAAATTTCACTGATATTATTACAAAAATTGATACACTTCTTTTGACCATTTCATTACATTTTTTGCTTCAGGAAGACTAAAAATTAACTAAATATTCACTTTTTTGTAATACAAACAATAAATACACCAGCAACCAGTTATCTATGTCACTATGACACTATAACCAAACAAACATATTTGACATTTTATGTCAAAACGTTCTAAGAATATCATTAAAAAAATAAAAATTTCAAAATTTAATTTATCTTGACAACGGTGCCAGACTTGCCACCGAAACGTCGTTTTTTAGTCATCTTTTTACTTGTTTATTTTTTTTTTTTTTGGTTTTTTGGTACTTTTAATTTAATTTTTGGCGTGTACCCAAACAATTACCATCCATAATATACCAACTTAAAAACAACCCTGTATATGTTTTGTTTTTTGGCCCAGTCTACCGTTTATGACGCATTCTAATGCGAACACTAACTGCATCACGCCCTTGTTTCGTCAATGCAGCATGCAGTATTTTCGATCTACTTAAGACCTACGGCACTATGGCTGACTTTCCGTCTTATTTTTAGATGCAACACGGTTTATTTTTAATCGACCTGTAGAAAAAGGTGCAAGTTTACATTCCAAAAATAAAATGGGAACAAGAGTTAATTAATCATTTATGTTTTGCTGTTATCTTAAGGACTGACAGACATTCAGTAGCCGAAAACGCCAGGATACGATTAATTTATTATTGTATGCTGTTAATTAATTTAGATCGGAGATAAGGACTTGTTGATAGGGCTGGGAAATTTATCGATATTTTAAATAGCAATGAATATATTTGCTATTTTAATATAATATATGCAATGGAAAATGTAATACCTATTAAAGATATGTAGGTCGCTGAAAAAGTCTTTTTGTACTGACGCGATGACGCCTTTAATTAAGTACAGGCCAAAATTAGATACAAATATCTAAGAGTGGTTGTCAAAGTTTAGTACTATTTGAGATACGATAAAAAAAATGAAAATGGCAATACTTCCGAATCGTGATTATGATGATACATAAGTACTATGAAGAGATAAAACAATTTTTTGGCAAACATTTTCTATTGCTTAGTACAGTTTAACGGTGATTAAGGTAAATCCAAAGAAAAATTTTTGAACTGGAGGATAATGAACGTTAAGGCCCGGCACTTGAGTTGATGAGTCAAAATAATATGCAAGGGGGTGCAAGGAAGTGCAGTTGCACCCTCTTTGATTAAGCAGCGCTTAATTTAAATGAATTACTTTTTAGGTCATGACTACATCCATAACAGAATGTTCATTCTAGACCAAAGTTTGGATATTTAAAAATAAAGACCTTACGGTAATCTGAAAACGGAACTATTAACAAAAAATAATATTCGTCGTCTTTGTCGGTATACAAAAAATAACACAACTGTGTTGTTGGATTGCCCACCAGAAGACAATTCTTCTAGCTAACACACTAAAGGTCGATTCTCACTCATCGTTCTATTTACCTTCCATAAATCTCGCGTTTGCGTGAACTTCCTACTCTTTAGATGTCAAGTTTACGGAACAGAGCATAGTATATGATTTGCGCGTAATACCATTTTATGCAAAACCTGGTGGTCCTTATGGTAATGGATCCTATTGAACTAGGCAGACCTTCGTTATTTTGCAAAAGCTAAAAATTTCTCCGCGCATGCGTAAGAAACAATGGGAGACTATGAAGTTTCACTCATAGTGGTTTTAGCAGGTACCAGGTACCAAAGATTAATAAATTGCAACTTAACCTTTGTCATTTTGTTAAACCTCTTTGTAATCAAACAGTGCAGTAAAGTAACATTGATGTTTTTGTTTGTGCGCATGTGATGACGTCGTAGTCCTACATAGTTATTAGTAAACTATCAGTTTTGCGCCAGTTCGTGTCCAGCGATTTTAGCGCAATGGCGTCGACTATCGAGTGCCGTGCAATTTTGAAATACAACTTTACGTGGGTTATCTCTAGAACAGTGTTTAGAAGAAATGAAGCCTATACTTGGTGATGACTGTCCATCTCGTGCGACCATATACAGATGGTACAAAACATTTTAGCGGGGCTCGTTTTTGCTTGAAGACGCCTTACGTTTCTCAGGTCGACCGTGTGAAGTAGTTACCAGAAAACATATCTGCCGTCCAAAAAGCTATAGAAACAAACCGACGAATTACCTATCGACAGTTAGAAGAGACATTGAAGATTAGTTTAGCAACATTACACACGATCATACATGAGCACTTGGGTTTTAGAAAATTTGTACTCTTGGGTTCCACACAAAGTTAACTTCTGAGCAGCAGACACAAAGAGTGACTTGGTGTAAAAAAATGATGTCTAAATTCCAGGAGGGTAAATCTAAAGACATAGTGTCGATCGTCACGGGAGATGAAACTTATCTTTATTATTACGACGTCCCAACTAAACAACAGAATAAGATATGGGTTCTCGAAGGTGAAGAAACTCCGACCGAAGTTCGCAAATCAAGATCTGTAAAAAAATAATGATAGTTGTTTTCTTTGGTTCAAGAGGAATAATTGAACGTGTTGTGCTCCGAGAACAGAAGACCGTAAATGCTCTCTGGTACACTACAGTATGCCTTTCAAAACTTATAGAAAAGTTAAGAGTGATTCGCCCAAACTCGCAACTCGCTAGCTGGTACCTTCATCATGACAATGCCCCACCTCATCGAGCTGAACTTACCAGTCAATTTTTGACAGATGCAGGCTTGAGACTTTTGGAACATCTGCCTTATAGCCCCGACTTGGCGCCGTGTGACTTTGGGTTGTTTCCTTTGTCAAGAGCCAACTGAAAGGACAAAAGTTTAAAACTGAAGACGCGCTACTGGAGGCCTGGGATAAAATATGCGCTGAAATTTCAAATGAAAAGTGGAAAGCTATTTTCAGTGACTGGTTTGTTAGAATGGAAAAGTGTATTCAATGTGGTGGAAATTATTTTGAAAAATCAAATAAATGTACGTATATCTCAAAACTTTTCGAACACCCTACCTTAGATACCTATTACAAGATATTTCCCAAGTCACCAGACAGTTTTAACAGTTCCAACCCCTTGGCAGACACATTTTGGGATGACCTACTGGTCCGAGGAACTCCAATATTTACGTTACTTAACAAGATATGACAAAAAGTGTTATATACAAGTTGTAGGGTATCCAAATACGCAAGTAGCCAAAAAAAAGTTAGTGTTTTATGTGACCTGTGTGTTAGACTAATAATGTAACATATACTCTTAAATTTCATTAATTCCCAGTTATCGCGCGTATAATTATCCCTCAAAAATGTAATTTAATTCTTGATATAAAAAGAAAAAATAAATCGAGACCCTCAAGCTTTAAAAACTATTGTTTTCCTATCACATCTCTTACAAAGTTACAGGATAGGCAGGTAATCAAAAAGTTAAGAAAGTGCATCTAAGCTGCACAAAAGGTATCCAACGAAATGCAGCCCTTTTGTTCGCGTATGCAGCTCGACTGCGTTCCAAAGGCTAATTTTCCTTGCAGCCTGACCCAAATCCAGGGTTTTCGGGTCAAAGGTCACCCGCATCCAGCATTCAGGTCCATGACATCCAATCGTTCACAATAATAATAGTTGTAGTTAGCGAGGAAAATTAAATCATTATTTTAATGAGGGGCGTTAACTTAAAAATCCAATTTGGATAAGAAGTGGTTCAAACAGGAAAAAAAAATATTTATGTATATTTGTCATAAAATTTTACTTAAATATACTCATTATAGCTAGCTTTAGTTATAGAAGCTGAGACTGTATTTGAAGAGTCAGGTGAAAGAAGTATGGATGTCCAGTTTTGGCCGACCATAAAAAAATTAGTGCAAATATTGCTTACCGCTCAACCGTCTAAATCCAACACGAGCATTTCTTTAAGTCAAGAATGCTTTATTGAGAAAAAAATCTAAAGAAAAAAGTCACCGTGAAGTAATTAAATTATTCCGGCCTCCATACCGCAGCAGTCACCACATTCAATCGTCTTGCCCTTAAACACTGAAAATCATGCAAACATAACGAAAAGTCCTAAACATTTTTTCCTAGGCACATCCACGCACTTGGATGTTAAAAACGAAGTAATATAGTAGATTCCTGTCAGAGGAGCTCTTCAAATCTAACAAGTCCCGTGTTGACAAACTCATTCTAACCTCTGTATTTTGTGACTCACTTTTACCTTTCGTAAGACACCCACGGTACGTTAGTATTAAGGTTTTTAGCCCAAAGATAAAACAGGGCTCTGTGAAGAATCAACATGAAAGTATAAAAGTCGATAAAAACAAGACTTAAACTTACGTATGCTTTCTACAAAAAAGGTGTACTTCGTAAGAATGGCTTTGGACATCCGTTTTGATAGGTTTGGGTTGTTTAGTGTGCTCAAAAATGCCTTTAAAACATCGAATTAGCCATATAGCTTTTACTCCCAAAGTTTCTAGATTGTGGAACCTGCTGCCTCGGAGGTCTTCCCTTTCCCTCCAAACCCTTAAGTTTTTAAGTCTCGTGTTAACAAACTTCCCCTTACCTCGGTTATGACACCCACGGAACGTTAGTATTTAGGCTTCTAGCCTTCGTGGATTGCCAAAGATTTAAAAAAATAACCACAACTGTCCTATTTTAAGCGATTGATTTAATGCATTTTTTCAAATACTTTATGGTTGCACTAAACCACTTGCAAATTTCTTGCTCAGAGCCATTCTTTATATTATACATACAGAGTAGCACAAAAAAGTTTTAACGATTCAGGAAAATTTAAATAGTGTAGCTAGCGCCCTCTAGTTTACAGATAAAAATTATTATCAGATCTTAATAGCTAATATCTAAAAACCCATAGATACCGAGTTTTTTTCTGATTTTAATTAATAATAAGCTGTTTCTACAGTTTGAAAGATTTCTTGCATAAAAGTTTTCTTGCTGCAATTTTTCGATCTGCACACGCGCACTTTGCAGCAAGAAAAAATTGCATGCAAGGAAACTTTCAAACTGTAAAAACACAGTACAAAAGTGATTTTTATGCAATGTGGACAAGTCTTGTTTTTATTGATTTCAATACTTTCATATTGATATTTCTCAAAGCCCTGTTGTATCTTTGGACATCCACGATGACTGAAAGCCTTAATACTAACTTACCGTGGGTGTCTTAAACAAGGTAAGAGTAATTTTGTAAACACGGAACTTGTTAGATTTGAAGAGCTGAAGAAGAAGGGAAATTCTCTTCGGGCAGCTGGAATATTCTAGAAACATGTTAGAAACTTTAGGGATTTACGAATGACGTGTATTGTAAAACGATTTAAAGATGTAAGTCGATTGAAACGATGAAAGAGATTTTAAAATTACCAAAAAACGATTTTTGATAAAACGTGTACATGCCCCTTGGTGAATGAACCTCCTCACCTATTTCCTGATTGCACATGATTATTTTTAATGTTATTGTTTTCAAACAGCAATGAAAATTAATGAATGATATTTCTGGATTTAATTGTAAATTTATTTTGTAATATTTCTGATTAGCATGTAATTCTTTTGTTCGGACTCTTATTGTTGGAAAAACTAAATTTTACATGTTAATTTTATACGTGGCAGGTGGTCGCATTGATTATGGAAGTCATATAGATCGATATCGCAGCATGAAATGTTTTTACAATAAAGCTTAATATTCACATACAGTTAGTTAAATGAAACTTAAAAAAAAATGATCTATACAAACATTTTAAAATGTAGTATTAAGGGGTGGCACATTTTAAAAGAAATTAAGTACCAAACTGTGCAGTTTTTAAATAATTATGGTAAAATTTTCCAAAATGTACCATCATATCAAAAAAATCCGATAAGTGTCTCCTGGTCTATAGGTAATCGCATATTTTATATACCGGGTGGTTCGTCGCCGAGCGGAACATAGAAAATCCCATGAAATTTGTAAGAGCGTTAATTATTAGCTTCCCCGTACATTTTACAGAAAAAATGTAAGATAACTTTTCAAAGACACCTATGTGACAAACCCTCGTACCAAGTTTCAAAAATTTTAATAAGGGAATATTATTTTTTAATTAAATGTAATTGCAAAATCACCAAATTTTCGGTTCAGGTAAAACCAAACAGGCACCTCTGTAAAATGAATGTTGTCACTGACATGAGGAAAAGTGCCAATAAATCAGGAACAGCCTTAAAACAAATTGTTTGCTGGTGGCTGCTGTCTGTTTGGTTGTACCTGAACCTAAAATTTGTCAATTTTGCAATTACACTTAATTGAATAATTCAAGCTTCGCTTATTAAATTTTGTTTAAACTTGGCAGGAGGGTCTGTCAGATTGGTCTCTTCAAAAGTTATCTTGCATTTGTAAAATGTATAGGGAGCCCTTAATTAACCCCCTTAAAATTTACATGGGATTTCCTATGTTGCGCTAGGCGACGCACCACCCGGTATGGTATTTTTGACGTAGCTGTCACAAAATTACATAAACCTTGAAAACATAAAAATTATACTTTAATAGTCCAGGAGGTAAAATTAGATTTTGTTGTTACTTTATTCACTGTTGACATACATTTATTGCATGATATTTATGTCAGACAGAAATTCTAGCAAATGTAAACGGTCAAAAATTTCTGTCTGACATAAGTATCATGCAATAAATGTCAGATGTAAACCCACCATAAGGTTTTTTGCAGCCCTAAAAATGCCTGACATAAAATTGTTTTTACGTCATAAACTAGCTTTAAAGCTTTACACAAATTCTATATCTAATATTATTGTTTTTTTTGTAAACTTCTTTTTGATGATGAGTGAAACTTCACCATATAGATCTGGAAAACCATGTTTTTAAAGTAAAGAGCTCGCGAAGCGTCAAAGATCTCATAAAATGCGGGGGCGTTCGCTTTTCTCGATTGAAAATTTAAGTCGAAACAGTAATTTCCACAATGATGAATTTTTATGCTATTTTGTAACATTTATGTAAAGCAAAACGTTTAAATTAATTTGGTATCTTTCAGGTATATTTGAAATAAGGCTAGGTTCACTTAAATATTAATTAAAGTAATTAATGACAAGGATTACACTATATACTTTTTTATAATTTTACGAATAGCACACTAAAACTTGATAATAAAGCAAAATCTCCAATCGATTTATCATAATTCTACATTCGTCAGTGTAATTCGCAAAGTGCGTAACTTCACTGTTAGAAATTTTTCAAAAACATATTTTAAAACAGAATTTTACAGTAATGTGTGGTAGCCTATAATAAAAGAATAACGAATGAAAAATTATTTAAAAGTTAATTGTTAAAGTTAAATTTATTAAACCTTGATATCTGATACAAATTAAAGGGGTTGAACAGTTGTCTAATGATGATCTGGTTTACATGGAGTTAAGCACTTTGCCAATTACACTGACGATATTTAACGTCACAGCTAAAACCGCCTTAAACAGTTTTAAATGTATATTTTCAAATTAATTAAACTTTTTTGTACAAAGTCCAGATGATTTCTTACAGTAATTATTTAATAAAAAATACTTTTATTCCTAACACTGTGTAAATACGCCAAACTATTTAAAAAGAGCGAATCATCTGTCAAAAGAGTACTAACCACAAAAGATCAGCCGTTTTCTACACAATTACATAACTCGCAGGAAAACTAACAAAGAAAACTAATTTTCCTTACCTAAATCCAATTTTTTTAAATGACCCCTATAAACTTTTCAAAATGATACAATCTTCCTATAAAACCACAGAAATCGAACGGCACAATATAATAAAATGGACGCGACTAGGAATATCCTTAAAATTAGCGCGGTATACGCAACAGTTTCGTGAGTTGCGGATAAACTAAATCGATGATGACGACGCTAGGCATCGGGACGCTTCGAACGGACGCGTGCGCGTCCTTCAAAATGGTATTTTGCGAGGGACTTTTAAGGGTTCGTTAGGGATATTTGGGGTTGCCTAACGCCGTTTTGTATGTCTATAAAATACTGTTCGTGCACATACAAAAGTATTTATTCACCAACCCCTAATTTACTTTTTTTATTAGATATGCAGGGTGTCCAGTAACTCCAGCGACAAATTTTAAGGAGGGATTCTACAAAAAAATTAAGAAAAAAACTTCACATAAACATATGTTCTAATCGTCTTGTTTTTTAAACTACTGGGTGTTAAAAATTTTAAAAAAATATTCATTTTTATAATAACTTTTATACCAATTCAGAATTTTTTAGATAATTTTGGGTGCTATGTACCAAAAGCAATTTTTTTGCATGCAAGAAAACAAATTACCAGTGTCGTCCATAAAAGGTTGTAAACATTTTTAAAGAATAAAGTTGTACGCCACTGAATTTTTCTAAAATATATATTTTTAAAATTCCTATTTGGTTTGGAACAAATTAAATCTTGTTACATTATTCAGTTGATGTATGGTTTTCGCGTAAATTTAATAAAAACATTACGGCATGCAAATTTTGTACCACTAAAATAAAATTCTATAGTAAAATATTACCCTCGTTATTTATTCTGGGATGGGGACTCGGATAGGAATTTGACCATGCCGAGAAATAATTTCTATTTATTTAACAAAAACTGTACACCAAATAAAATAAAGTCAAAAGATCTGGTTAATTTTCTAAATATACATTAAAAAAAAAAATAAAATTTTGAAAATATTCAGTGGCGTACCATTTTTCTTTTAAAAAATATTTACATTAAACTCATTATAAACGATACTGGTTTTTTCTTTCTTGTATGCCAAAAAAATGTCTTGATGCATAGAAGGCGTTCTCCAAAATTATTAAAAAATATCTGAATTTGGTATAAAGGTTATTAAAATTTTTTTTTTTTTTTTTTTTAATTTCTAACACACCGTAGTTTAAAAACTAACACGTTTAGGTCATAGGGCTCAAAATCACCAAGGTAAGAAATTTCAAGATTGATTTTGTGACAAAAAAAATGCAAGCTAGAATAATAATAAGTAGTTTAGGCTGTAAATTAGCTTGTATTTAAATAGTAGCCTGAACAAGCAAGCATAGAATTTAGTACTTTTCGGTAATTTCGTTTTTTTAAACAGAACTTTCGCTTTGGGCAGTCACTTCGAAAACGTTTTTATAAATTAATAAAATGGTAAAAATTAGTTCTAAATATTTTTCTTTATGTATGTAAGCAAAATAGGTCAATATAATTTAATAATAAATTTAAAAATGTTTAATACAAAATCTTTAAAAATTATAATATACTAGAAAAGAAGAAAAGTTACTTTACATAGGTAGCTTTAAATGCACTAAATTAGAATGCTTTTATAGGACCATAATGTTTTAGTAAGCATATCTAAAAATGTATGTGTCCAACGACATTTTAATACTATTACCAAAATGACCCGAGATCCCGGAATGATAAATTCAATAAACTTGTAAGAAATAAATAATGTTAAATGTAGTTTAAAATACTTTTGCCTTTTTACATCTTTTGTAAAAATTGCTTCTATTTGGCAACAAAGTATATAAACAGTTTTGTAAAAGAAGATAATTTTTTCCATTTACACAATATTGTCAACCTGACCTCTTAACAAATCCTCCTATGCCATCCAGGGAGTATTTACCATCAACAGGTTTACTACAAGACCAAGTAGATTTTATTATTTAGTTAAATTCTTAAAATTAATGTGTTTATAAAAATGTTAGATTCGTTTATTTGCGGTATTAGGATTATTATGTTCGGGAACGTTCCCCGAATGAGCGTTCTTCAGATGACGATTTTAAATTTACGAGTACTACGGTAAATGTAAAATATTTAGGGTATTTTTGAAGAACTTGTTCGCCTTCTGTATATCGTTAAGGCATATTAAACAAGACCGAGTTATATTAACAATCCTATCACTTCACAGAAACAGCATAATATTAAAATAGGTCTGTCCAGTCGGTTAGTTAAAAAATATGGGCACTAAACACTAATAATTTTCCTAGTCACTCAAATTTTGCATATAAGTTAATGAACATTTTTGAGATGTCTAAAATATCAAAAGATGTAATTGTTATTGACATTGACTAATTTCCAAAGTTTTATATTGACTACGTCACGTCACTGTCGTATGACGTAATTTTTTTGCCATTCTCAGTTTAAACGGTATGAAGAAAGAACAAGGTATGACGAAACAGTCAGCAGCTCTGGTGCAGAGTATAGAAGTTATGTGTATATAAAGTCCATGGACATAATCGCGTTTTCTAAAAAAGGGATCACGAAATTCAAAATCTGTAATATTTTTATTACAACGATGACAAAACTAAAGAACAACGGGTGAAACATCCCAAAATATAGTTTAATGTCGATTTCAAACCACATATAATAGCAAGTGATGGTCACCATCAGACTACTAACCAAGCCAAATGTTTTTCAGTCTGCTCGCCTAATTTTTTTTTTTTTTGAATTATACAAAATGGAATATTTTTAGATTTATTTTTTTCACAGTCAAATCATCGGCTTTACTTAAAAGGATGTGGGCAACTTAAAATAATTATTAGCTATACAAAAGCAATTTTTAAAGGTAATTACCGAGATTATTATAACCACCCACCAGTTCGCAGTAACAACTAGCTGGTAATATTGCAAAATACACCTATTTAGTACTGGATTCCAAGAGAAATGTTTACATTGTATATATTTATCTAAAAAATAATAAATAATAACATAATTTTGGCTTTAAATATTGACCATTATATTTTAATTGACAAAAAGTGGTTTCTATTTCCGCGAATTAAATAATTTGACCTTAGGTTTTATGGAAATGTTTTCAGGTAATATAATGAAAAACAATCTAGACCTTATGACGAGCATATACAGGGTGTTATTTAATAAGTGTCCGATATTTCAGAGAGTGATTTTTCAAGTATTTTTAAGGTAAAAGTTCCTATGAACGTGTGGTCTAAGATGCTTCGCTTTCAAGATACAGGGTGTCAAAGTTTTATTTTTATTTATGTTTTTTCTGCATAATTTCCTAAATAATGCCGATTTCCGAACGAAAATTGGTACCTGGGGGTTTTTTGACATGAGAAATTTGAATTTGTTCTTAATTTAGCTCTTACTTGTAGAGGGCGCTAGCCACATGTATATTCTCACTTTCAAAGGCTCATGACTTTTGTACAACCCTGTATTTACATTTTTGTTAAAAGAAATGGATTCCTTAGTCATTTTTACGTAAAAAGGTACTCTTATTAGATGACGCTAGAGCAACCGTTTTCGAAATATTTTAGTTTAAAATAATCGATGCATACGCTTAGTAATAAATATGCTAAGTAAAGACCGCCGAAAATGACGGTTTTATCAAGTAGCCTAGTCAATGCATTTTGTTTGTGTTGTCATGTAAAAATTCAGACATAATACAATTTTGACGTACTTTGACGTACAGTTGAGTAGTAGGGTAATAAATATAAATAATAAATAAAACTTTGACACCCTGTATCTTGAAAGCGAAGCATCTTAGACCACACGTTCATAGGAACTTTTTACCTTAAAAATACTTGAAAAATCACTCTCTGAAATATCGGACACTTATTAAATAACACCCTGGAAATACGTAAGTAATTAATAGTTTTTAATAAACTATGGTGTTAAAATATCGATATAATTATAATTCAAATTTTACTATGAGCATAAGAAAATGCCAAAAAATAAAATACGATTTATTAGATAGTTCAAGGTTTAAAAAATCAAAAAATTCACGTAGGACAACCACTTTCTCTTTGAAAACCTGTCGCTTAAATAACTAAGGTAAAAATATTTTTTTAGATAGTATTTGATCTAAATTTTATTGTGGGTATAATGAGCAAAAATGAACCATGTTCTATCAGACAGTTTAAGGTTTAAAAATTTAAAAAAATGTCCGTCGGACAACCAGTCTCTTGAAAAACCAGTCACTTGGATAACTGAATTGTTGTCCGTAGGACAATTTGATTGTCCTTGGGATATGGTAATATGGCTTAATGATTGACAAGTTAGTTAGCTCTGTTGGTAATGACCCTGCTTTTGATCCTGGTTGTTTTGGGTTCGAATTTTGTGTACATGAGACGTACCCAAAGTGGTTTTTTTTGGTTTTATTGTTGAAACTGTTTAAAGTGCTCTGCTCATTGCAGATTACAAATAATGAAGTAATAGCCTATTATTTAAAATAAATAAATATTACAAAAAGTTCATGAAAATATGAAATTTTTAAACTGGAAAAAAGTTGATATGAACAAAATTCTTGTTCATCCTGTGATTTTCCGCTTCTTCCTCAAGCATACCTATCAGCAAGAAGAAGAATCAGCTTAAAAATCAATTATTGTCTAGTCCCTGAGTAAGTAATTACAATGAAATTTATAATTAGAGGAACCTCAATTAACATATGTACAAAAGCGCAACTGACATTGCTTTAAGCTTTTACTTTTTTGTGAGATTCATGTCTGATAATCGTTTTACACTGAAAACACTTTAAAGAAAGTACCGAGCGAGTACGCTGCAATAATTAAAACAGCAATTACATTTTTCGAAACATTTAAATTAGCGTTAAATGTTGGATGTCACAACGATCTGTTGGTTAATAATTACTTTTTTATAAAATCTTATCTTTTATATAAGTTAATGGAATTATGGTTCTTGAGTTGGAACCGCATCAAGATAAAGAAAATACTTTATTATAATGCAGACAAAAAATCTTATAAACATAGCTTCAAAACGACCTCATCTTTAAAATACACTGGTATAAAGAAAATTGACTATATTGCTGTTTTCTTTATTTTTAAATTGAGGACCTTGTTGCAAAAAAATGCAGCTCCATTTTTGGGTAAAGTGGAATAAAATACATATAGGTAATGTTTCCGAAAGGTTATAAAAAAATGCGACCGAAGCATTCCTAAGGCTAAAATATGACGATCTAACCCAACTAATCTTATTCCAAAAGTGAAAAATTTGGGAGATATACGAGGAGATATATTTATACCGTTAAAAATTTATTCTGGTTTTTAGCTTTTATAAATAGTTTTTGTTAATAATGGATTTATTGTTACAACATTCGGCTAGAGAGGGGGTTTTGAGAGATAAAAAATATCATTTTATTATTTGTATTGACAACTCTAAAAGACGTCACCTGGCAGTATCTTGCATAAATTAAAAACGAAAACTTTTTGAGCCACTCTGTAAATTTTAGATAATTATTCTAATTCTTTAGCATACTTCAGGGACCAGCAAAAAGTTCATTTCACATATGGAATTTCTTTTTATTAGGGAAATTTAGATTTTTTGACGATCGCCTCCCCGCGTATTCCGATAACCTAAAATCCCTCCAAGTAAACAACAGTATGGC
The DNA here is from genome assembly GCA_014170235.1 of Listronotus bonariensis. Taxonomy (NCBI): domain Eukaryota; kingdom Metazoa; phylum Arthropoda; class Insecta; order Coleoptera; family Curculionidae; genus Listronotus; species Listronotus bonariensis. The sequence goes on along the minus strand of JACEGR010003989.1, from coordinate 60,861 downwards.
AGGAACTTTAGAAAAACCAAATTGAATTTAAGAAATGTGGGGCTAGGTGCTTAGAATTTAATTCTAATGTAAAATTTATTTCTATTCTAACCTCATTTGTTTAGATCAAAAACATATCTGTTTGTTTTTTTTTTTTTCTTTTTAACATAGAGCAAACAATACATGGAAAGATATTAAACATGCTTTTTTCATTTGTCTTCAGAGCCTACTAGAGCATCCAGTTTAATTTCTAAGCTTGTATTTTTTATTTTTATTAGGGTAATTTGCTTATAATTTAAGGTAAAAATTTTCCATAATCTAGTAAAATTAAAATAAAAAAAATAGTAAATTGTTTATTCTACTTGCTGAACTAATAATAGATGTAAATGACCTTAAAAATAGATCAATAAATTAAGGGATAATTTTTCTAAGCTATACACAAAATGTGGAAACTTCGCCTTCGGTTCCGAGTAGAAAACGATTGGGATCAATAAATTTTACCACTTCTGCACATTCTAACTACTTTGGTTTGGAAAAATATTGGAAAGATTTTTAGAAATATACCATTGCAACACGTAGTGTACTGGCGAAAACATGTTGCTTTGGTTGTTAAAAAAAAAGTCTTATTTTAACTTAAACAAATAAAGCTTAGTTCAATAAAGCTAGTTTGGTGAATAAAATGGCGCATTTTGTTAAAAAAATGTGGAATTCATTTTTTTTAATACATACGTACTTATATAATAACTTGCTAAAATAAATTACTCCGCGCCTCTCATTTAATTCAATTTTTTTATTCGAGGGCTGATATTAAATTCTAAGCACTTTTTACTCTTAGAGTCTCTTCGATATTTTGTGACCCTAACCCCACTTTTCGCAAATTTTATATTGTTTTTTATTAAATCTGCCGCCATACCGTTGTTTACATGGCATATTGTATCAAAATGGATTTTTAGGTTACGGGACATGCACAGAACGATCACCCGAAAAAAAAAATCGGAATTTTGCGGATCTGCGCGTATATTTTCTGCAGAGCTCTAAAATAAATTTAATACACATTACTTAATAATTAATAGTTTAAAAAACTAAAAAACACGCTTTTATATGCAACCGAACTAAAAATTAAAAAATAATTTTTCATTAAAAAAAATATTTTCACTTCATAGTAAAAAGCGTGGGGTGCTTAATATATTAAATGTTATAATTATTATATTTGCCAATATCTATGATGGAAAAGTTATGAAAAATAGTAAAATGCACCCCACGCTTTTTACTATGAAGTGAAAATATTTTTTAATGAAAAATTATTTTTTAATTTTTAGTTCGGTTGCATATAAAAGCGTGTTTTTTAGTTTTTTAAACTATTAATTATTTTTCATTTTTTAGTTCGTTATATTGCACAAAATTCTTAATATAACAGTAAATTAGAACATACTATTTAATTAAGCAGCAAAAGAAAATAACCAGCCCCCTATGAAATGACAATGGTAGCAAATTTTAAAATTTGCAAAAGATTGCAACTCACTAAAAAATTTCTTCTTCATTAAGTAGCAAAGTTTCAAATTTTGCCAACAGATGGCAATCCAGGCAATGTTTGGACCGTTGCCAACATTTTGCAATCCACTAAAAATTTCTTCTTCATTTAATAGCAAAGTTTGAAATTTTCCAACAGATGGCATCCTAGGTGTTGTTTTTATAATATAATGGAATTTTTTTCCTGGCGATTAAAAAAAAGATAAAGGGATACTGTTTGCAGATTATTGCATTGTCATGGGTCCCTAATACGTGTGCAAAGTTTCAAAGAAATCGAATAGCTGGAAGTTGGTTAAAATTAGGCTCAAAGATTCCGTTACATAGGCAGCCAGATAGATAGTTACAACCCAAGTTAATAAAAGTTAAAAATTTACTGAGAGACCCCTGTACTCCTAATTTCCATTTCAATGTAACTAGAAGATCCCATTTTAAATTAAATGTAAGACTTTAAGGTTTACCTCATTATCAAGCGAGAAGGTGAATCATATCATTAAATTATTAACACCTTTTTAAATACAAAGGAAATCAAAGGAAGTGTGGTTCGTATCTCAAGATGGCAATCGTTTATTTATTCGTCAAGTCAAGCTGCTTCACTTTTCGGACGACACCGATCTCTGCTTTTCTTTTTTGGTTTATAGGTTGCAGTGACGCAAAGATCTAAGAATTTTTCAATTTGTTTTAGTACTTCAGAAATATGTTTAAAGTTAAAACTGTAAAACCACCGCTTATTTTTAAAATTGCTTGTTTAGAGAGCTTCCAGATTTTGTCTCATATTTGATGAGAACTTTATTTTTCCTCCTTCTTGGGCTCTAAACATGTGCACTTTGGCCATCTTTAACAGTATTTATAATGCCACAGCACACAAGGCGTCCCAGAAAAATCAAAACGGCTAAATATCTCAAAAACTAAGAATGAATTGGAAACTTGGAATTGAATCAAAACATTTTTACTATTTCAAGGTCAAATTAGCTTTTGCGCCCTTTTTAAATCGGAAAACCAATTAATAAAAAGTTAAAGAAAACTCTACATACAGTGTGTCAAAAATTTCAGAAAACGCTTGAATATCTCAGAGAGTTTTTGAACCAAACTGGACGAAATTCGGTACTCCAGGGTAAATTCATACTCTAAATGCGGCGTTGATATCGGTAATATTGACATATCTTTAGTTTCCTTTAAAATCAATTCAAAGTTTTAAATTGAAAAAAAACAAATTTTTATTTTATTATTGTATTTCGCTGTTGTTTTTTACTATGCAATAATATGTACATCCCACGAGCTACAAGACGCTAATACCTACACTTTATACACCTATTATTTTACTATAATAAACATTTTTTCTGCTATTAACACTTAAAGAAAAAAATGGACTTCCATACAGTAAACAACAGGAATCAATAATATAATTAAAAAAATAGGTATCTATTTCTGCAGGAAACTGAAGATCTGACAATAAGCCAATATCAAGAATTCAGAGTATAGTTTTAAAATGGATGAAATGATTTGTCCAGTTTAGTTCAAATTCTCGAGATATATCAGCAGTACCAAACTTTTTGGATACACTATATAACAATATTAATAAGATTACTATCCCTTCAATGGTTTTCAAAGCTCCAGAAATCCATACGTCTAATTTGGGGACGTATGGATTATGTCTAAAAACCCTATTTTCGACTAAAAGCGAATTTTTATTGTCAGCGGTTCAAAGACGTTTTAAAACGTATATAAAAAATGACGTCGTTAAAAATGTAGTAAAAAAACCAGTGTTTTTAAACCTATGTATATGTATCAGCTGATAATTTTTAACCTCACTTTTCCTTCCTATTGTATTAACAAGTTACGCCATTTTTTTAGTTATTTAATTATTTTTCTTTTTCATTTATTTTATAAATAATCTTTTTTTCGTATTTGTAACATCTAACTAGAACAGCCGCCAGATTACTAAATATTTGTCTCTTTTGGGGATCTCACTTCTTTGCCAGAGTTCTCAAACTTTTTTCGTCGACGTCATCATTTACCGAAAAATGTAATGATTTTGAACCGTTGACAATAAAAATTTGGCTTAAATTGCAACGCTTAATAATAAAAAAAACGGTTTGTAAATTAAACATTATGTAGCAAATCAACTTTAACTCAAGAATTGTTTGCGAAAATATATTAAAATATGGTAAAAACCACGTTGGTTTATTTTAAATTTTATGATAGATATCTCATGAATAAATCGTTTCAAAAAATCTTTTAGATTTATGATCAGCTCCCAAAAAATCCTTGTATACTAAATTTCGTCAAACTGGAGTTTTACAACTTTCTTGAGAGTTTGCTTTTTCTTTTGTACACAGTATCTGAAAATGAGACCCTTTGTAACCTGAGTGGCTTTCCAGTGACGCAAATAGAGCGCTCCCCGAGTAGCTCAGGGCATTTCGTTCTACTTTATGGCGTTCCAGTGACGGAATGCGTTATGCACCCTGAGCTACTCCGTTTTTCTTTCCCCTTGCCCCTTATGCCAACCCTCTTTTTGGTTTTGTGCTTCAAACGTGTTTTTTATGGTTAAGGATGGATTTTAAAATTATTTATTGAAAATGGAATTAGATATTAAAAGAGATTATTATTATAAAGCCAGAAGGTTAAAAACAACGAAATATTAAAATTTCGTAAAGTATCTCTCTTTCCTTGTCTAAGGATGCGTTCCAGTGACTAACTTTTAGAGCAGTTTAAGACTTCAAGCCCTGGAGCGTGACGCACAAAATTTTCGTCACTGGAAAGCTGACCAGGTGTCTCTCTTATGAGTGGCAAAAGAATTTTTTGTTAAGCAATACTGCTGTGTTTTTAAAACACCCTATACAATACTTATAAATTTTAAGCAAATAAAAATAAACTAGCTTAAAAGTTATAACATCGCCTGGTAATTTGCAAACACATTGATGGATTATCGACGAAGGCATTCCATTCGCGTCACGGCCAGACAAAGGTGCCGATTGTTCAGCAAAAGAAAAGTGATATGGCATGAATTTATTTAAATATTTGGCGTAGCGTGGGATTACCACTTACTGTGAGCAGAATTCTTAAATAGTTACGGACTACTTATGTAATTATCTTGAGCGAGAATATTATATTTCTAAAACCGACTCCGCCGCACCATTTAAATCCTTTTTATTGTGTGGTCGTTTCTATAGGCTTGTTGTTGGATTTTATTTATTTATAAAAAAATGTTTCTTACTTAAAATACATTTTTCTTTTTTTTAACATTGAAGCCTAGATATTGAAATATCTGTTTGCTTCCATGAAAACATATAAACCTTATAGTAAATGTCTTGTATCTTTTGTTTCATTAACAATAATAATAAACTTTAAAAAATCAACCAAAGGTAAAAATAAACTTATAACCTAAAAATAAATAATAAATCAAATCTTATATGACTAAAAACAAAAACAAAAATCAACAAATATACAGAGCAATACTCTGCAGAAAACATCTCACTACACAGAAAAAGAAGAAAATAACCCTGAAGATTACAACAGTTAAACTCACCAAATTTGTCTGCAAAAGCTTCGCGATTTTTAAATATATACAATCTGCTCTTTTTTGTAAAGATGTCATTCCTTGTTATTCTCTTTATAAACTGTGGTAAAAGATTATAGACTTTAGGGGCTAAGTATGTGGCATGTCTCATATTTATGGTTCTATGATTTGGGGGTAAAGTCAAATGACTATTTACATTTTGTCTTGTTGAATAAGCATGGCTTATGTGATTTTGCCAGACTTTGTTCTGGTGAATCAATTTGCACAGTGACTGGATGTAAAGCACATCCAGATCATTAACATTCTCACTATATAACAAATGAGTGGGGTAAAGTCTATCTCTTTTGTATGACACTTTTAAGATATAATTTTGAACTATACGTAACGGTTGTAGGTTAGTTTTATAAGTTCCCCCCACACAGTGAGACCATATCTTATTAAAGATTCCACCAATGATTTGTATACCTGTACAACCAATCTAGCACTGAGGAATTCTCTTATAATATAAAACTTATGTATCAGTTTCCTTATTTTAGTGGTAAGATATTCTACATGCGCAGTCCACTTTAGATGTTGATCCAAGACAACCCCTAAGTACTTCACCTGTTTGACTCCTTTAATTTTAAAGTTCGTGATGTCATCACTGAAGTTAATTTCGTTAAATGTGGGTCTATTTGTGTTTGTTATTGAAAAAGCGATATAATTGGTTTTAGTTTCATTAAGTGACAATTTGAATGTTTCAAGCCAATTTTTAACTTTTTGAATCCACGTATCGCAATTTCTCTGACTTCCTCCCAGGAATGTCCAGAAAAAACAAGTGCTGTATCATCGGCATATGATATGATCCTACCGTCAATTTGTAGCTGAAGTAATGAGTTTATATATGTTATAAAAAGTAACGGTCCTAAGATTGTCCCTTGTGGAACACCTATCTTTATTTTTGTTTTTTCACTAATTGTGTTATTTATTTTAACGAATTGGTCCCTATCCTCCAAATAGCTTTTAAAAACTTGCTGTGCAACACCTCTTACCCCATACAACTCCAGAACCTCAATAAGCTTTACATGTGGTACTGTGTCAAATGCTTTTGAGAGGTCAATAAATATTGCAATACTTTTTTGTTATTGTTAAGGCTCTTGACTACTTCCGAGGTTAAGGAGTGCATGGCATCCGAGGTACTGCAATCCTCCAGAAAACCAAACTGAAATTGAGATAAGACACTAAAAGCTTTATAGAACTGTATTAACCTATCTTTAAGAATTTTTTCAAAAATTTTTGCAAAATTGTTTATTAGGCTGATTGGTCGATAATTTTTAATTTCACTCTTAGATCCTGACTTATGTATAGGCACAATTACTGACTGCTTAAAATGAGAGGGGACTTTACCAGTTTTAAAAATTAAATTTATAATATGACGTAAAGGTGATATAATTTCTAAATGTATCATTTTGATTAGTTTTGTTGTCACTCCATCTTTACCAGGGGCACAATCATTTTTAAGGATGCAATTTGTTTTATAAGTTCTACTTCACTTACCGGTCTTAGATACATAGAGGCTTGATTACTAAATTTTATCTTATAAGAAACATCAGGAACCTTAATTTTTTTATCCATTTCCACTCCAACGTTCGGAAAGAAATCGACAGTTGTCAAAAATCTGTCAAGTAATTTTGAAATTTCAGTATAACTTTACAAATATATTAAAAACAATAAAATATAGTGTGCCCCCCCCACCAAATTCTTAAACATACTAGAATTGGCAGAAATTCCGGCAAGGCAACCTCTAGCCATGTAGCACATTTAAAGCTCCTGGCGAGTTTTTTATATCCCTAGAATATAAAGTCAATAATTTCTTTACTTACCACAAAAATAGTGGATTTAATAATTACCTTAATGGTCCTTAATGCCTAATTTGTATAAGCCTATTTCCGAAACTAATAAAGATTGCATACAGGGTTGATCCAAAAAATTCAGTCCACGAAACTCAAGGGGGTGATTCTACTTGACAAAATAAGGGTAGAGTCATATAATTTTTTTTTCAAAATGTCATTCGGCTGGCTACAAGCCGTCAAAGCTAATTTTTATTTTGTTTTTTTGTCATATTGCATTTATTTTTTAACCAATCCAGTTGATATTTCTGGCACAATAAATCGTGGAAAATACATAAACACAAACTAATGTTTTTCTTTCTTTAACTTTAATATCAACAAACCTGAGTCCGCTAATTTTTCGTTCTCAAAATAGACGCGTTTAAAAGTGAACAATTAATAATCAAAATTACCGTCTAGTAATTTGTAATCTTTTATTTCATTAAATATTAATTATTAAAAAGTATATTATTTATTTTAATATTTATTTTATGAAATTATTTTGATCAACCACGAAAAACATCAAAAATTGTAATTGACTCAAAAAAAAGTCTTAATCCATGGAAGGTAAGTAATACTTCTACGCGGCCAAATTCTATTTTAAAAGAGATTTCAAAAATGTCCAATTAAAAATAATGTAATTATTACTGGCACTGTAAAAATGCTTTCTGCCCAATTAATTAAAAATAAAATACATTAACTAAGCCGAATATCTGAACTCGAGAATCACCAATTGTTACAGGTTGCGTGGGCAACACACCTGACACACCAACAATTATCCAAAGCAAGTAAAAACATAAACATTACTTTAGTGTTCACTAATTATCGCATTTCAATTTGATGCCGAAACTGAACAGTTAATAATCAAAATTACCGCCTTAGCGCACTTGGGTATAAATCTTTTATTTTATTAAATAATAATTATTAAAAAGTATAATTTTTTATAAACTTGCGAAAAAACCTCTAGAACCAGAAAAAGACATTCAAAAAGTCTTAAGAAATATGTGTTGGTATTAAATGCGGCATTTCTAAAGATGGGGAAAAGGAAATGAAAATCCTTTTAGATATTGCTGTATCAGTCCTTCCACTAAGAAGTAAAAATAACATAGGTTTGGGACCAACTAAATAAAAATAAAAGTACAACTTACGCCAAATATCCGATCTTGCCTAATTGCTACAGGCCAAGGGCAACACACCAACAATTATCCAAAACCACGTAAAAAAATAAACATTACTTTATACATGCACTAATTACCACAGTTAAATTTCCGTTCAAAATTACCGCCTTAGCGCACTTGCAATCTTTTATTTTATTAAATAAATATTATTAAAAATATATATATTATTTATTTTAATACTTATTTCACGAAATTATTTGATCGAGCCAGGTACCGAATGTGCTATAATTGTTAAGTTGCATGGAAGTATATAGTTTTTTTAATTAAATAAAAAAACTTAACGTAACCAAGCACCACTTTGGTGGCGGGTAGTAGCATGCCGAATAAGTACTAAAATGCCAGGAAGTTAATACTGTCTGACAAATATGGAACGATGTTACACATGATAAGGCCCCAAATCCCTGGAAAAACTCTATACCACTAAAATGGTGGTCGGTACAGAATAGCAGGTCCCAATTGTCGACAATCAGAATGGGCTCTCGGTCGTCAAACAGGTTAAACTGACTAAGGTGGGTTAGAATATTGCTGAGACCAAATGGTCGGAAATTTAGTGGTGAGCTCAACAACAGACGGACAAAGTGCAAAATATCGACGCTAATAGCCAGCAAGGACTAAGGCGCCGGAACACACTTTGGCGTATCCTGCACAACCGTAGACGCGTATCCTATTCAGTTGGAAGGGTCGGATATACCCCTGGGGAACGTGGTCTTTAGTTGTCGCGAATAGGATCGTGGTTCGAATAAAAACAAAACTACGATTTTGAAACTGCATAAACCAGACCTTAGACAGACATAAGCAATTAGAGTTCTCGATTATATTATACTATGACTAAATAAACAAAATAATCGAATCTTTACTTTCCAGTAAACAACAAGTTTAACAAACTGTTGGTCTTTAACATGCTTTGAATGTTTTGACCGAAATTGTTCAAAGTATGCCTCATAAAAATAAATAAAAGTGACCTTGAGAAAATACCACTATAAAATTGTCTGACGGATGATGCATCCATTTTAAAAACAGATGATTTTGTGATGAAACCATTTTGGATTGTGAAGACGCATATGTATGTCACTTAAAGTATATTTTTATTATATGCAATGCACGTCAACGAAAGTAAATTGGGAAATATGGTATTTTTACTCATCGGATCCACTCAAATATGAATCTTAATCCAGTTTTTATTTTGAAATCTTCTAGTTTTTGTAATAGCACTACTAGACTGGAACGAAAAAATATATATTTTTTTAAACGATACTGTGAAAATATCATTTATGATGATGAAAAAAGTATTGTAAAGGTAGAGCCCTTAATATTAATATTCAGAAGTCTACCATCGCGGCTAACACTTTTATTACTCGCTACTCGACTAAATTTCTAGTACCAGTACAGATTAGATAAACGATTTGCAAGTTCTGCATAAAAAAAAAGATTTCAGTCCAAAAAACTGTTAATCGCAAGATGATAGACTTAATAATAATTATAGGGGCCTTACTACACAGCATTTTATTAAAAATTTATTAAAAATTTTCACAATATTGTTTGAAAAAAAGGTTTTTTTGCCCGGTCCACCACATTTATACTAACGTTAACTGAAGTTTAATCCTTATGGCCTTACCAAAAATCTCCGACAAAAAAAAAATTGTTTAGATTATTTTTTTATATATTTCTTTGTTTTCTATATATAACAAGATGTGTAGCCTAATGGACATTATCAATCATCTTCTTAAAAGCAAAAAAAATATGACTGAAAAAATATTAAATAAATGCAGATCTTGGTAAAAAAGTATGCAGGGTGTTTCATTTAAATATCAAAATGTTTATACACTTTCGGGTATGCCAGTATAAGATCCGAATAAAAGCGACCTTCACTCATCTGTTCACCTCAAGATATTATTTAAACAATGATATAGCCATGAGGTTGCCTAAAAGAATTAGGTCATTAGAAAGTTTTAAATTTTTTGAGGGAACCTGTATAATGTCAATTTTCATTTTTTATTGTACATGACAGTACAAATATATTAGTACAATCTGTTTATTTGATATCATATATAAAGCTGTGGTAAATTTTGAAATTTTAAACTTTAATATTTTTTTGGTACATTCTGTATGATTTAAAAATATATATTTTAATAACTAGCATAGGTGCGTATTAAAAATATAGAGGTTGCCATTATACAAGGTGTCAAAAATTTTAAGGTTATTTTTTAAAGTTCCTTGGCCTTGACCTGAATTTTTTAGGGAACCCTATAGCGATAATATCTTTAATATAAAAGCAGTTTTTTATCCGGTACACAGATGGATGAAGGTCGCCTCCTATTCGGATCTCGTACTGGTAGTGATAGATTTGATTACACCTAATATTGACATCTGATGACAAAATATTGTCATATCAAGATTTGAACGAAAGATTTTAAAGAATAATGAGCTGGTTATGATTTTGTTGTTTCTCGATATATTTTGTAATATTAAAGATATTACCAGTTGAACAGAAACAACATGTATGTTAGAAAATATAAGAAGAAAAGCTTAATATCATCATTGTCTTAGAAAACGTATATCACAATAAAGCTTTTATAAACAAGTTAATAATTTGTATAAAGATAATACAAGTAGGCTAAAGACGTGAATTTCCGCCTTTAAAAACGATTTTTACTTTCAGGCAAATGAGAGAAGGGTCAATGCCCTATTTATGAATCTGAAATGAGGCATAAACATTTTAATTTCTTTTTTAATGTTCTTGTGAACTCCTATCTAAATAGCTCATTGTTAAATATAAATGATTATAGTCGGCAGAATGATGTTTTTTGTGTATTATTTGTCTTTTAATATGATAATAAGTATATAAGTATTATTTCAAAACATTGTCTCTGATTAAGGAACTTAATACCTTTCTAAATATTTATTTTGAAATCCGTGTGTGTTTTTTTATCCAATAATTAAAGTTTTGCTGGGTTCAAAGAATTGCTATTACTTGACTTGCAGTTTGCAGTTAAAGAAACCTTTTTAGAAATGGTGCTTTGGTGTCATAGATAACCCACACTAAGATCCGCAGTGGCTAGAAGCATTTTCTGATTTTTACGACCTTGCGCAGTAAACTAATCGGGGGTCTAGTGAACATGCGTATTTTAAAGCCATGGCAGAATACAATACTGGCACACCGTGCTCTGCGCACACGGTCTTCTAGTTAATACTACGGACATGCTTCGTACTTGGGAAACCGAGACAAGGCGTTGATAAATTCTTTCCGATATTCGGATAGTCTGTTTAAAATATTTACAAAAATTAACCGATTTTTAATTGGTGTCTGGACAAAAAAAACACGCCTTTGAAAACAAGGCATTTCAGAAAAAATATTAGGCATCTCTGTTGAACTGCCGTATACAACAAAACGGGACTTTGTTCAGTTTATCAGTTGTTGTTATTGCAGAATTTTTAAGGAAATCCATGATGAAAACCTTTAAAGCACTTAATATAAGTTGTAGACTATTTTTCTATTTTTTATTTTATTATCTAATAAACTATAAAACATATTTAAAAAATACAATACTAATTGCAACAACAGCAACATATGACCAAGAAATGTCATAGTACCCAAAAAGGGTTTATAAAGTTTCGGACGAGGGCGTTAAATTGGAATTTATTGTGACGTTGCCAAGTTTCTTAATTTTGGTTACTAATATCGCAAATTTATTTATTTAAGTTAAGTGCCATTCAAGATACAAAAGAAAATAGTTTTGTAGGATGGCAAGTCTGTCGGACTGAAAGCATAAATTTTAAAAAGCAATATTTGATTTTATCGTCAATTATAATGCTCAAGAACATGTCAAATTATATGACATTAGCTATTTCACCGACACAACAATTGTAAAACTTTTTTTTAATTAAATAAATAGTGGAAATTAGGGAAGCCAGTCCACGATGCTAAATGTTGTTTTTACTCGATCGTCATCAAGATCCATTGGGTTGCAAAGCTTAGATTATAAGAAGAAAAAATGTTATAAAATGTATTATCTTTTCATCGGGGGTTAAAATTACTGCTTTTATTTCGGCTTGTAAAAATCGTTTGGATCGTATCGGATTAAATATTTTTGTTATCAATAAATTATGTTCTTCAAAATAAAAAAATAGCCACGTTCGAGAATGTCAAAATGACGTTTTTTACAACTTTGTAGCCCTCAGCTTTCTTTACGTCACTCTTAACTTGTAAGAGTAGTGGAATATACACTGATGTAATTAACTCACCTACATTAAGTCTGATGCGCTTCAAAAAATTCTGATGGTTATATGTTTTTGTTTCTTTACAATTGGCCCTGTATACGGGACTCATATTTGGTGGAGGTACTTATCCGGCTAGAAGGTAACCTTCGGTACCAATATTAATCTAGACCATGCTGTAGTAAATCCCGAAATCCCCTCTTGGGCTCTCCCACCAAAATAAATAGTAACTTTTTTGCGTTTTTTACGCATTTTGACATTTTTCAAAGATTATACCTATTATAGTAAAAATGTGATATTTTCAAATTAGGTCAGATTACATCAAAATTTTTGTTTGTTAGTTTGTTTTTTAAATATATTTTTTTATCAGATTTCTTACTGTATCATAAATCAATCCATATTTTAATATTGAAATGTCATTAGTACTTACAGAAAATTACGTGTATATAATAAATTTACATAAAACAATTGATTTTCCTTCGTCTACAATCTCCTAAGATATAAAAAAAAATCGTGGGTGACAATTTATGAGGTCTCGACTTTAGAATTTATGGCTGAAGCAACTTCTTTGTTAAAGACAACAGTGAAACCAGTTTGGTTATATAGATATTTTTAAACTGGCTATCTTAAACTACTAATTACAATACAAAAAAAGTTTATTACATTATTACTTATTTACTTTTTTTAAAGTAGATTAAAATATGCATTATCTTTTGAAATAAACCATTGTTGAAAAATGGTAAACACAAACCAAACAAGTTGTAATTGTCTTTTGTGTGATTTGCTAAAATATTTTGGAAAATAATTTATAATAAAATAATAGTCAATATTTTTCCTAGCTTTTCATAACGTTATTTTCCTCATTATGAAATGGACCAATCAGACACCATTATTTTAAAAAATAAAAGTTTAGTTTAGATAACTGATTAAATTACTATTAATATTATTATTAGTATCAAACTGATATTAAATGTCATCCATTAATCAAAAATCTTTAATTATAATAGTTTTTATACACCCACTGATATTTTTATTATTTTATTTCTTTTTGTTCGTTAACCCTTTAGTCCCTGGGCTGGTAATAAAAAGCACACCCGCATGATAAGACCGATGCCGACTATAGGTAGGTCCGCGCGTTTAGTAAAGAGGTCACCGCAAATCTTTAAAATGCCTACTTCCTAGGTCTCTATACGAAGCCCACAAAACCGCGATTGAAAGAGAGTTACAGAAGATTTCGCGTAAATAATGATGACGTCGGTAGCCTCTTTACTAAACGCGCGGACTTTACTGTTAAACCGCGAATAAATTTCTGTCATCGATACTGATGGTCACAATTGTAAGAGTATGTCAATTTTATTTCTTTGTTATTGGCTTTTATTTAAGTTTTAGGAAATAAAAAGGTTTTTTAAGGTAGAAAACAGGATAAATTTGCTTTAAAAAGCTTGATAATGGATATCTCCAGAACGAAACGTTTTTGACAAAAAACTCTTTTAGATTCTCAGATAATTTAAATGTAAATATTTTTAATAATACCAAACATAATCATCCCATGTGTTTAACTTCTAAGTCAAAATTCTTTGAAGAAAATGTTTGTACTAAATATTGAAAACAAATTTAATCTTGGGAAATTACTGCTATTTTTAACTAGGTATTAAATTTTCCGGAAAACCTTGTTTAAATTAAATTCCATTTTATATTTTAATCTGCTTAAAATTAAATACAGTTTTTCCATTTATTCTCTCCAAATAACAACCCGGCGAACCAATTTTGCAGTTTCAGTTAAATATTAAAATAGCTTTTAAACCACAAAGGCTTGCCAATTTTCCATTCGTATGGGTATATACAGAGTAATTATATGCAAATATTTAAGCCTGGGATTCTGTTAGGGAAATAGTTTGCTCAAAAAATATGACCAACAACTTTTCCATTACGAAAATACTGAGTCGTCAAAATTCCAGGCATTCTAGAAAAAGAAAGTTATTGTTAGCTTAAAAAAAGGGTGAAGACCTTTTTCGTTGTAATTTTTTTTTGAACAAAGAAATAAAGAAAGGGGGCCCCGACCTAAGTAAATCATGTTATAGTGGAAGAGGGGCCTCATTTTGGAAGTGAGGACCTTTTTTTCCTCTCTCAATTTTTGCTAAAGAAGAGAAAATTCATGTTTTGAAAATATGGGCTCCGACTTTACTTTTCGCCCCAGGCCCCGACACCTTTAGCTACGCAACTGATGGCACGGATGGTAGCTAATATAAGGAGTTTATATGATAAATGTATATGCGCGGTATTCACCTTACTTGGCACAGTGCATGTTGCGTGTTTGATGTATCATTGGTGGATGACCGCCTGACATGACACAAATAATAGATTATAAATACCGCTGCCAAAGGTATTTGCCGAACCTGCTGACTTAATGCGTTCTGTTTCATTTTGTTTTGTTGTGGAGTTTTTCTTTTTTCCAATTATGTATGACTAAATTAAACCCGTCGAATTTCGATGCGTTTAATCTAGTATCTGCTTTTTTAAAATTATAGGCTGTTATATGCAGAAACTGTAAACTTTGCAAATATCTTTACCAAGGCCGCTTACAGGCTAATCGTCAATAGTAAAAATGCCACGGCGTCATCAGTTCTGACTCACTTTCAATTATTCCCCTTTTGTTGCTCGCACACTTGTAAACGACGCGTTTAGACAGCAACTAGTTGATTGCCGTCCTTATTTTTATGAACCTTGTGGCTTTTTTACTATTGAATAGATCTTTACAACTCTGTAATTCTAAAAGCGGGTTTTACAATGTCGCGGTAACAAACTCAGGGTTAAATTATTGTGGTTGAAGTTCTAGCTAATTTTAAAAAGGTGTCAAATGCATTGTCCTTAACCTAACGTTTAACAGTAAATAACTTTTTAAGGATAGACCCGATCGAAAAGTCGTAAGAGAACTTGTTTGTAGAGCCGGGTACGATAAGACCGCGGCAAGCGGCGAGCGGAGGCCGAAGAGTGTGAGCACTATGCTAACATAAAGATCTGCTGTCTCCGGTCTTTATGTTACCATAACCGCCTAAGTCCTCGGCAACAAAACTAAGCGTCAGCGGCCAGCGTTAAGCGGTAAATGTGAGAGCGCTGCCTTTGATCTTTATGGAGAATAAAAGACCTTGTTTATTTAAATCAGCCGCTTGACGCTGACGCTGGTTATCGTGCCCGAAGCCTAAGTCTTCGTAACATTAAGTCTGCTTTTATTTCCCAAAATTTATTTTATTTTCAAGTTATATTCTCTTAATTACCATTCAGTTAATTTTTGGAGATCAATAATCCATTATTTTGGAAAATACCGATAGTTAATTTTTTTAAGAAAACAGATTGAATTTTATGAAAATGGAAACATATACAGGTTGTTCCATTCAAAATACCAAGGATTGCCCTATATTAGAAAACCGGCCATTTTGGATTTTGATGACTAACGGAATCTCACAACCAAAGGATATGATAACCTCTTATTTTGCAATTCCGTTGTGGTTAACGTTATTCTGAGTCTGCGCAGTAACGCAAACATGATCCGTTATCGTTATTAACCATACCGGACTCCTTTAATTACGGATGAATACCGAAGAGCTTATCGTTATCGTATCGTTATTGTTAAACTGCGTGGTTGTCGGATTGTAGAATTTTTAATATCAATTATTTAAGAAGGTTGACATTTTAATGCCGTATTAATTAAAATATCATTGATACATAGGCTCTAATTAGCGAAAAATCCATAGCAGTAAGAAAAATAAAATAGTGTAAAGAAATTAAAACGGACTTGCATTTTTAAGGATGTTTTAAATCAGTAATCTATTTACATGTTACAATCTGGCACACTTGCTTTTATTCTACTACCAAACCTAACCTTACTTTTGTGTTTTGCTTATACTGTATTGTTACATCTACTTTGAAAAACAAAATCAAGAGAATTATTTGCATATATTTAAATATCAATATATAACTTATGGAGAATAAAAGTAAGTACTGATTTTTCGTAAACTTTAAAATCGGTGAACCACAGGTAAAAATAAGGTTATGTGTCGAAAGCGCAGACGCAAGATAAATTTATTCGAAGAGGCTGCAAAATCTCTGTCTAAAACTGCTGCTGTAATCGTTATGTTTAATAACGATAACCATAAGGAGGCCAAAAACGTCTGTTATTTTAAGAGGTGCAAAATATTTTCGGACATAATTTTATTTGAAATATTTTCTTATTTTCTTGCATTCTATAGAGTGTTAAAAGAAAATTACAAACTTTAAAACACCCTGTATAAAATACGTACCAAAATAGTAAATTTTCCAGTCAACAATTCACTTATGCAGCGGCTCTTTAGGGGGTCAAATTTGTTTAGGCCTTCCCGTTGTCTCGTTGCTTCGTGCTGTTCAAAAGAGATACTAGCACGGTTGACGTCAAACTTCCTGGCATATAGAAATCGAACTGCAGTTGACCAGGACACCGGAGTGCTACCAAATTTCCTCTTGTATTTAGTGTTTACCCGTTCGATGAATTCTTTCGTTGCCTCTAAAAAAAGACATTAGAGCACCACAAACGGTCAAGTTACCTTTGATTTTGTCATTATTTCTTTTGGTTCATGTGTCACTAGTTATAAAATTTGACAGTTTTCAAATAAATTTAATAGAAATTATTAAAAATTAATAGTAATAATGAATTTGGATGACTAAGAAATTGAAAAGGAATTTAGTATACTGTTTTAGTATTATTTCTACAAAAAGTAAGTACATACAATTTTCTAAAATTAAATAATAAATTCATAGTTATAAAGATAATAATTGTCTCTTAAAAATAATGGGGCTATGATTTTTGTTGCAATATAATGGACTGTGCTGCAAAAATTAAAATTAATAAGGGTAATTTTCTAGAAACCGGACAACTCCGATTATGACGAATTTTATACGGGGAGGTTTTGGGGCGCTGATCACGAATCTGAAAGAATTATTGGCGGAACGGTTTGCTCTCGAGATATTCATCATCAAAGTTCAAATTTGAACTAAGCTTATTTTCACTATATTCCCTGCACACAATTCTTGATTTAAAGCTAAAGAGTCACAAAATATTTGATTTTCACCTTTAAAACCCCGTTTTTCTACGTTTTTTACATCATTTTTGCATTAAATTGCGTGGCTTTTCTTTGATAATGCGGCAACCATACATACACATAGGGCTTCATGCCACACTGGGATTGAAATGATTCAAAGTATAGCTATGCAATTTAATGCAAAAATAATGTAAAATACGTAAAAACAGGATTTTAAAAGGTAAAAATCAAATATTGTGTGCCAAAAGACAATTATTGCGAATCAATTACCCTGTAAGAAAAAATAAATAATAGTTTAAAACTAAAAAACACGCTTTTATATGCAACCGAACTAAAAATTGTGAAAATAATTTTTCATTTTACAAAGAGTTTGTCAGTCACTTCAGAGTAAAAAAGCGTGGGGTGCTTAATATATTAAATGTTGGTGATTATTCTATTTGCAAATATCTAGGAGGGAAAAGTTATGAAAAAATAGCAAAAATGCACTCCCCACGCTTTTTACTCTGGAAGTGACTGACAACTCTTTGTAATGAAAAATTATTTTCTAATTTTTAGTTCGGTTGCATATAAAAGCGTGCTCTTTTTAGTTTTTTTAAACTATTATTTATTTTTCATTTTTTTAGTTCGATATATCACTCAGTTTTTTCAAAATAAATGCTCCAGTTTATTCACTAAAAATTTCTTCTGCCATGCATTCTTGATTTAAAGCTAAAGTGGCCACTAATTTTCACCTTTAGAACTCCGGTATTTCTATGTATTTTACACCTTTATTATAAAATTGAAAAAGTCAATTAACAAAAACGCAAGCAAGTTATGCATCAATTGCCCTTGCGCATTCGCCATAATTAAAAACGATTATTAAGGAATTTATTTATCCTGGCGATGGCGGTCCTAAAATCAGGATAACGGAATACTGTTTTTAAATTATTGCATTGTCATCGGTCCTGATGCTGTGCTAAGTTTCAAAGAAATTGAAACTAACCAGAACTAACCAGTTCACAGTATTCCTCCTTCTTTTTTTTTTGCACACAATTCTTGATTTTTCATTTTTTAGTTCGATATATCAATTAGTTTTCTTGCGGTCATGTGATATTGAAATGTTTCACGAACTATTTCGTAATCTAATCATTTCATTTAAAGCTTCACTGTTGCATGGGGTTTCAGAACGCAACTACTCCGGAACAAGTTTCAGATTGGTCTACATGTAACGGGGTTTGTACCCGTTTAACGGGGGTTCTTGTTAACCCCATGGTCTTCCTGTCGTTTGCCGAGGGGTTGCGTCCTATGGGTGGACGCACGCTTGTTTAACTAAGGTGTTGCAACCTTATCCTGGTCCCCAACCCGTCGGCAAATGTTGTCAGGTTCGATTATTCAATTGTCTAATCTGGCGCATCCGCCAGAACGTACGATTTTTTCACTTTTCCGGTTTTCCTGGAAAATGCTGGAACTTAACGGGATACTGTTTTTAAATTATTGCATTGTCATCGGTCCTGGATAGAAATTTCAGGCGTACAGCTTGGCGCTGATCTACGAATTCGAGAATTACCTGGCGGAAACGCCTCGCCTCGAGATACTCACCATCGTTCAAAGTTCAAATTGAACCAAGCTTATTTCACTACGCCTCCTTCTTGGAATCATCAACTCTGATTTCCGGCTGCCAGGCGTCAACAATATTTGCTTTTCACCTCGAAACCCTGTTTTCCTACGTTCACATATTTTTGCAACAAATTGGCGTGACTTTTCTTTGATAATGCGGCAACCATACATACACATAGAGCTTCATGGCACACTGGGATTGAAATGATTCAAAGTATAGCTATGCAAATTTAATGCAAAAATAATGTAAAATACGTAAAAAAACGGGGTTTTAAGAGGTGAAAATCAAACATTTTGTGACACTTTAGCTTTAAATTAAGAATTGTGTTCAAAAAGAAGGGGGAATATAGTGAAAATAAGCTTAGTTCAAATTTGAACTTTGATGATGAATATCTCGAGAACGAAACGTTTCCGCCAAATAATTCTTTCAGATTCGTGATCAGCGCCCCAAAAACCCCTGTATACCAAATTTCGTCAAAATCGGAGTTGCCGCCGGTTTCTAGAAAATTACCAAGAAAAATATTGTGTTTTAATTATAATTCTCCCAAAGATGCGATTATGGTTTATGATGGCATTTTTGTCTTAAAAAACCGCCCACACGGGTAAGTGGTCCAGAATTTGTCCATCGAGTCAGGCCACTTATTCCAAACCTCATTCATGCCTGGGCAAGAAGCAACAAAATCCCGACTTTATAATACAAAAACCCTTTTAAAACCCATTTAGGGGGTACCTTTGAAGAACTATCAGTTTCACTTCCATCAGTTCGCTTTACTTGGCAAATGATCACGATCATCTGATCCACGTGACAGATGTTATTTGAAATATTAATAAACTAACTTAGAATTAAAAGTAGCCACATAAGTTTTAAACGAATTTTATCATTTTAACTTACATCAGTTTGTTCACCGATCATGTCTCAAAAGAATATCACTCTCAAATTCTTTGAGATTTTTAAACGCCATTTAGGGAAAACTGG
Source organism: Listronotus bonariensis (assembly GCA_014170235.1). Lineage (NCBI taxonomy): Eukaryota > Metazoa > Arthropoda > Insecta > Coleoptera > Curculionidae > Listronotus > Listronotus bonariensis. The sequence goes on along the minus strand of JACEGR010003989.1, from coordinate 40,930 downwards.
ATCGTAATGTCCAAAATCCATCAATACAGAATTTTTACCCCGATGGTTTTATACAGGGCGAGAGCTATACCAAAAAATATGAAAAATGACCAAGAGTAGGGTGCGTTTATTTTTAAGAATAGAATAAAATTAATTTATAAGTAAATGTTGTAAAAAATTAAATTTTATGTCAAAATTTAAAGTTAATGAATTAAAGCAAAAAATTTTTGTCAAGTTTTTACATCATGCATTAACAGTTTTTAAAATACTTGGCTTGGAGCAGTGAATATTACGAAAATATTTAAAATTATTACAATTTTCTTTCAAATTTTACTCACTCCTGCCGTTATTGAAGTTGTAATGCGTAATGTAAGAAATTGACAATTATATTTTTACTCTCATGCTTTTCCTATACATTGTGACATAAAATTCAATTATCTATAACATAATTTTGTTCCTATTTTTAAAAATAAAAATGGTTAGATTCCTGGGTATTTTTCATATTTTTTAGTTCTAACTCTCGTCCTGTATTATACCAATTGAGTAAAATTTTGTATTTATTAGTTTTGGACCATGCGACCAGTTTTCCTAAAATTTCGTTTAAAAGATAAATTTTTGTCCATTTGTCCTATGTGCTAACACCTATCTTGGGACACACTGTATAGACGATTTTTATCAAATACTCATCCTCGTACCTCATGAGCGGCCAAGTTGCCAGAGCAAAAGACACCTTCGAATCTTGTGGGCGTCACATTTGAAAGTAACCTTAACTGGCATAAACACATTGTATCTATAGCCACGGCAGCCTCAAAAGGCTTTGGATTTCTCTTTTCGGAGCCAAAAAGTATTTCTCCCGCTTCTAATTTATACACTTTAATATGTGTCCCAAATCCGACCTCCCTTTGGAATATATTGTTCTCTACATTCTGGGGCATGGCGTCCCCCACAACCCCAAGCATTCTTGATTCTATTCAAAGAGGAGCCATTTCTCGTCTCATTAATGATCCTTCACTTACAGAAAGGTTTCCTCCTTGCCCATCGTCGGGCTGTGGGGATTTATCGCTCTTTATAGGGTACTGTCCATGGCTTCTGCTCTGACGAATTGTCCAGTATAGTTCTCCTCCACTCCCGGTTCCCAACAGAGAAATCCTTCGTGGTTCCGCCCGTATGCATCCCTATACGGTCCAACTGGGACAGGCCCCGAACTTCCCACTTTGTCTCGTTCTTTTATCCCTAGAGTTTCTAGAATGTGGAACCTGCCGCCCGCGGAGGTCTTCCCTTCCCCCAAATCTTTCAAGTATTTAAGTCCCGTGTCAACAAACTCCCTTTACTCCCAAGCATAAGACACCCACGGTACGTTAGTATTTAGGCTTTTAGCCTTCGTGGTTTGTCCAAAGATGGTAGACTTGTCAAAAGAAACCCCCGAAAAAGTTTTAAAAGTGTTCTTATCATGTCCATTTCATTACTGGTTAGTTCTGCTAGGGACTACACCTAGATACCCAACCTCCCAGGTATCTGCCTGAGCCGTCGGGCGCCCGAGCCGTCTATCTATTTATTACCAGGAACCATATACCTACGTCCTTTCTGAAGCTCGGAAACCAATTTACATATTAATGTTAAGGGGTTATATCTAATTGCGATTTTGAGAAAATCAATTTTTGTTTTAGCATATATCGAGTGCACATGTATTCAAGTATATTCTTTAAAAATTTGAAATTAATCCGTCAAATAGTTTTGAAGAGACGCGTATTTGTAAAAAAAAATTCAACCAAGTGTATAGGTTTCCAAAAGCTTTAAAAGCGTTTTTTTTAAACATTGTATTCGAAAACGGTGACCACGATTTCTCGAAAACACTCACCCGATCGCTCTAAAATTTTAACACAAGCTACTTAAATATATTTTTAGCGATTAATCAAAGGTTTTTTTAATGCGGAAAATATGCTTTTTTTTTAATCAATCATTTAACCCCTAAATCAATTGTATTTGAGTAGCCGCCATTTCGTCAAAAAAATATTTTGCCTATTCCTTCTATTAATTTATAGAATATACATTTCTGAAACTAAATACGTTTGGTTTTTTTTTTCATTTTAAATAAGCTAGGCCAGAGATATAGTGGTCACTGCAAAACGTCTTTTTATGCAAGCAACCAAACATCGGCTACACAGAGCCTTTCAAAATAATTTTTCTTACAAATTAAACATGCCAAAGGTGTACAGATTACATGTACAAAATTTCAAATTGAAAAAACTAAAAAGGCTTTTCACAAAGAATTCATAAAAAATTAACTTTTTTCGGTCTTCTAACTGGATGTAACCCTTAATGTGGCTTTACCTCTTTTAATCGGGAACCAATCTACCCACACCACTAGGAGGAGCTTTTCGTGCCAGTTTCTTAGTCCAAAAATAGATACAGCGGGAAAAGCTTTTTATTTGCCCTTAATCTACATTTTTCTGTTGTTTTAAAATATGCTAAAAGCTTGGCTAGGGCGAATTAGCAATAGCTTTAATATTAAAATGTTTTTTGGTTGAAGTTTACGAAAACACGGTATTTAACGGTTATGAGTTTTCTTTTATCACTGCCAGGTTTCATAACTTAAAAGCATTTACTTGGGTTTATTCACATGGCCCTTATGCTTCGCAATCATTATTGCGAAAAATTACATCTCCTGTGTACAACCTTTTATGAAAATAACTGTTTGATTAAAATTTTATTTAAAAATGTGGTTATAAATATGTTGTTGCCACTCTATTCAACCTATTTTTAATTTAATTTAATCGGAAATACATATTTACATAGGAATTATTTTCCCTAAAATATAATTACTAATGAATACATATTAGCCGCTTCAGATTATCAGAATGTAGTATATTTCTTCTGGAATCGATCGTAGCCATCAAAACTTGATCGAAAACACAGTAAAAGTCTATTTTAAGAACTTTATTTGTTGACATAACATCGTGCACTTATAGTCGAGACGAAATAAGTTTAGAACTTCCTTACAATAACTCTGGAAGTTTACACCTTTGCCATTTCCCTAAAATTTTAGCTTTCTAAAATTTAGTGGTTGCTAGTAGCTAGTAGTTTAGTAGCTACTATGGACTAGGCGGGGCAGTGCCCTGGGGCCTACAAGCTCAGGGGGAGTTGAAAGGGGCTTAGGTGAAAAGAAAATGTGTGAATGTAGGTGAAAAGGAGGTTGAAGACCATTTTTTTTGGTAGTTCACTACTGGGCCTTTGTTAAGAAAATTACTAAGCAGAACAAAGAAATGTATGATGAATGTATGTAGGTGCAAAGAGACGAAGAACCTTTTTTGTCTACTTTTCTTGGACCAAGTGTAGTTATATAGTCGATGTATTTCATTTCTTTGCCATTGTAGTATTTAGGGCCCTACTTGTTTTTGTCCCAGGGCTCCTAATGACCCCTACGTCTACGCCACAGTCCAAAATTACACTTTTATGGGGTAAGGGAGTTTCTTCGCGCAAAACTTAAAATACTTAAAGATTTGGCTGAGAGCGGGAAAACCACCACGGGTAACAGGTTTCCCATTCTAGAAACACTAGGGACAAAAGAACGAACAAGGTGGGAAGTTCGGGGCTTGTCCAGTTAGGCGTTAGACCGTTGCTGATGCATACATACGGCAACCACGCGAGCTTCTCTGTTGGGAGCTGCAAGTGGAGTGATTAGGATAATTACTCATTAAAAAAAATATTGTCACTTCAGAGTAAAAAGCGTGGGGTGCTTAATATATTAAATGTTATAATTATTATATTTGCCAATATCTATGAGGGAAAAGTTATGAAAAAATAGTAAAATGCACCCCACGCTTTTTACTCTGAAGTGACAATATTTTTTTTAATGAAAAATTATTTTCTAATTTTTAGTCTCGGTTGCATATAAAAGCGTGTTTTTTTAGTTTTTTTAAACTATTATTTATTTTTCATTTTTTAGTTCGATATGCATGTATGTATGTATGTATGTAAAATGCTCCAGTTTATTCACTAAAAAATTCCTTCGCCATTTTGTCAAGAGTAGCTAAAGTTCCTGAGAAAGTTTGGGATGTTGCCAAAAGATAGTGACAACACAGGTGTTGTTTTTATAATATAAAGGATTTTTTTTTATCCTGGCGATCCTAACCAGGATAACGGGATACTGTTTGCAGATTATTGCATTGTCATGGGTCCTTAATACGTGTGCAAAGTTTCAAAGAAATCGAATAGCTGGAAGTTGGTAAAAATTAGGCTCAAAGATTCCGTTACATAGATAGATAGATAGATGAGATAGATATACAACCCTAAGTTAATAAAAGTAAATTCCCTACAGCCCGACGATGGGCAAGAAGAGAAAGCGCTTTCTGTAAGTCAAGGATCATTAATTTGCTTGAACAGCTCTTCTTTGAATGGATTAAAAAATGATAAGGTGTTGTGGGAAGAAGCCATTCCCCAGATACGAAAACAATATTAAAGAGAAAGTCGGATTTGGGATTCCTACAAAATGTACAAATTAGAAGAAAAATATAGTTTTTCGCTATAGGTATAATGTATTTATGCCAGATAAGGTTATTCTTAAATGTGAGACCTACAAAAATGAATGTGCCTTTCCTCTGCAGTACTTGGCCGCTCATAAGTAAAGATAAGTATTTGGTTACTTTTTTGCGACAAGGGACATGATTGTCTTTTGTATGCATTACATTCAACAAGTCCTGAGAAAGACATACCGTGTGTCCACGGATGGACCTGTAAAAAAACATTTTAAGTATTACGAAAAAAGTTATATTGTCATTTCAAAGCGGTTTGAACCATTCCGATGAATACGGTTAACACGAAAAAATGACTTAGAACGTGCGAAAATTAAGTGTTAACTAAAATAAATGGTTTTTGTCATAAAGAATTCATTTTTCAGTTTATATGCAAACATCATTAAGTTATGATGCATGTAAATAGTAGCCAAAAAGGCAACGATTTATTTAATAAAAGTTAAAATTTCTATTACCTTTAACGCCATTTAAATAAGTATATAGTTGAAAAATATATATATTAACCGTTTTTTTTTAATTGCCAAAAATACCATTTATGAATTTTGAATCTCTCTGTATATCATAAGGCGATTATTTTAACGCTTGCATTCTAAAAAAACCTTTTTTCACTGGTTTGTAAAAGTACTGTTTTTATATACTTTTTTTACCTAAAACTTGATTTTTCCTAAAAACATATTATACACTTTGGGTCAAGTAATATTTTGCAATTTTGAACAACCCTGTATATCTTATAGGCATTTTAATTATAGCTTATGGCATTTCAGACAAAGCAAAAATTTTTATGCAGAAGCACATTTTTCGTAATATTAAATAAAAAATTAACAGGTATAGTTAAGTCTACCCGTGGATAGAGTGTATCTGCATCGCCCTGCTTTTAAGTCAGGCTTAGAGATTGGTTATAATTGCAAAACCAATTCATTTATTCTTCTTACGAAAAAAATGATCCTGAGGTGAAATACCCTGTAAACCCAATTTAAATTTTAATTGTTCTGAGATCCCTTTGACTTTCTTAAATATAATAATTGAATAAATTTATCGTCCCTTTAGATTCAATAAAACGTTGCTAAAAATAAGTTTTGACCCGGACCGACCTTTTCAATCTCCGACTCTCGATACCCACGCAATTTTCATTTCATTTGGGCAAATAAAAACGTTTTCACTGTCTGTTCCCTTTATAATAATCCTATCTATGACTGTCTGTTTCTAAAAGCGAGCTCCAAATAACTTTTCACTTGAGTAGCTTAACCCTTGGCAAATTTTCCTTTTTGAATTATTGTATTATATTGATTTGGTAAACTTGACACTGGGTAAGACCGGGGTAAGGACCTTAAATGTTATAAACGCGTATTGAAAGCCTACTAATCTCTAAGGCCTCTGACACGACACTAAGCGTCAGCGTTAGCAGCCAGCGTTGAGCGGAAAATGTAACACCGCTGTCTTTGATCTTTATGCAAGAATAAAAGAACTTGTTTTTTCTTAATTACCTGCTCGACGCTTCCGCTTGTTATCGTAGCCGAGGCCTTAGGCCTCGGGCACGATTACCGAGCTAAAAGTATTAAATCTCTGTACTGGTAGCCGATACTGGCTACAATATTTTATGATAAACAGCATCTTGAAACCAGTTTATATAAATTAGAAACTCCCCGCAGATATTTTTTTGTTCGAGCGGCAGGGCTTCTTTGCTGCATATTGCTGATTTGAAAAAAAGACATTCTTTTATGCTACAATAAGGATCACTTTTTCCTTTTCCGCTTGCCGCAGACGCTTGGTATCGTGGCGCTAGCATAACATTTAAATAAACGTTAACATTTAAATTTTTTATACACTAAAAATCAAACATGGCTTTATTGTCATAAAATATAAAATTTCATTGACAAAGCTGATACTAAAAAAACTTAATCTAAAATATACAATAGAAATAAATAAATAAATAAAATCGGTTTAAATAAATAGTAATTTAAAACGCTGAGTCATAAAATTCACGTAAACTATAAAAGGCTTTCTCGATTAAAAGATTTTTAACTTGAGCTCGAAATCGTTTTATATTTTGTATTTTTCTTAGCGCAAGTGGCTGATGATTAAAAGTTTTATACCCTCATAAACTATTGACTTTTACGAGGGTAGACGCTGGAATAGGAAGGTACAGCATGTGAGTACGTCGAGAGGAGTATACAGGAGAATCGCAGTAAATTTCCGCCGCAAACTTACGAAAAATTAGAGAAACGGTTTCAAGAATAAAGAGACAGGAGAGGGTTAAAATCCTCTGTGCACTGAAAAAGGGTCTACATGACTCTCTAGAGTTTACTCCACACAAGATACGCACAGGAGGTTTTTGCAAAATAAACACCGATTGAAACAGGTATTGCGAGCAACAACCCCAAAAACATACACCTTAACGCAGGTGGGACTCGATATGGGCAAAATAAGAACTTCGAGCAGAAAGGGAACCCAGTTCACGTGCAATTACCCTCAAATCAAAACAGCCTCTAGACAGCGTGCTACATAAGTTGGTAACGTGTTGTTCAAATCTTAAGTTTTTTGTCAATATGCAACCCCAAGAATCTATTCACCTCTCTGCTCTAATAGTGCATTTAAAAGATATAAGTTTAGTTTTAGAAATATTCAGGGTTAAGTAATTAGCATCGCACCATTCTTTAATTTTAACCAGATCTTTATTAATTATATTTTCTAAAACTTCCGAATTTTCAGCATGCCATAGTATTGTGGTGTCATCAGCGAACATAGTAAATTTTCGGGAGAAATCCAATTCTTAAAAACTGTACAAAGAAAATTTTATTAAAATCCAATCTAAAATAACTTTTTGGTTTTTTGACTGATTTTATTTATTTTTTCGTTTAATGGTAGCTTATTCTATCAAAATTATTATTTAATATGGGGGTTGCAAAAGTTTTATAAAATGAGGTGTTATACAGGGAAGCACCAAATGTGGCATTTTGACCCAAATTTCCGAACACCATGTGGAATAATTAAACGTCATATTTTTTTACCAGTGTATTGAATTTTAAATCCCAATCTTTTCTTAACATTTTTTATTTATATTTATATCTTTATTCTTAAAGGAAACACAATTTGGTTTCGTAGTTTCCAAATCAGTAATGAGATCTTTGTTATTTTTTTAGGATATACAGGGTAAAACAAAAAGTGTGATTTAAAAAAACACCCTGTATATTATATTACCACTAAAAAGATCTTTTAAAGACCTTTATGATCACTAAATTGCATTGTTTTATTTAAATATTTGTATTTTCTTTTATAATAGAGATACCGATATAAATAAAAAAAGACATGTTAAAAAGATAGGGCTTTGAAATCCAATACTATGGTAAAAATTTGTGACGTTAAATTATTCTACAAACTTCCCTGTATAACACCTAATCCTATAAAACTTTTTGCAGTCCCAAAAATTAAATAATAATCTTAATGAAAGGAATTGAAATCGATTAAAAACCAAAAAAATAAACTCATGATTGAATTTGAACAAAAGTTTGTTTTTCCGGTTTTTTGTCGGGGACTATACTTTTTTAAAGTTCGAATAAAATGTCATTCTTAAGGAAGCACCAACGTAAAGTACAGGATATCCCATTTTCGTCTCTTTTGTAAGGTAGATATTTTCTTTTTCTTGGATATTAGGTTTTGTTTCATAGCCTACTAGGATCAAAGTAATATAGTTTTAATAAAATGAATAAAAACACCATATCATCTATGATGGGATATATTTTTAAAAAGATTAATTAATATCCTATTTTTTAAAATAAAAAATACTGGGTTAAAAAATAGGGTTAGGCCCGATAACTTTTTACCTGACCCCGTATACTAATTCTGAAAACGGCATCTTTATTCAGCAATCATTATTAGGAAATTTAAAATAATATATATTTTTTGTGTATTTTTTTATATTAAGATAGGTCATTCAGAAATGGGCAATTTTTTAATTTTCCCTCGTAACTCTTAAGAGAGCAAAAATATTTCAACACCCAGAACCAAAAAATCTGTGGAATACACGTAATCTTCTTGTTATTATATTACTGTTGGGGGTTCTAGTCACACAAAATAGCGCGAATTTACTTTATGTTCAGGTAACATGATTTTTAACTATTTATTAATCCATAACTAGTAAATATAAAAAAACGTACCTAAAAATCATTGCAAACACAATAATAGCCCTATTAGTATTTTTTGATTCTCATATTTATATTGTCATTTTCGAATACGGTTAGCAAGAAAATTTGACTTAAAATAACTTACTATGCAGGATGTGTAAATTATTTGGTAAGAGATTTCCTGGAAGATTTCGGTAAACCTGTTTTTTATTAGTTCTTAGAAACAAATTGGCTAATTATTAGGTGCAAAGGAATGAGGACGCACCGGATACTGCATCATTGACAAAGGTTTTTGTTTTAAGTTTTCCTGGATTTTATTTATATTTGTTACTAAAAATTAAATGTGAAGCTTGATAAATACGACAGAAAAACAGAATAAAGGGTGGGTAACATGATTGACGAGGCATAGGCGTAGATAGTGGGGGTTAATACCACGCCCCCTTTCTCAGGAATGTTAAAAAAATGTTTTAAGTGTTCTTACACGTCAAATTTGTGAAGTAGTGTTGGTTAGCAGACTTTTTTTTCTAGTTTTTGGGTTGTTACATGCACAGTAGAACATGTTTTAGTAATGTTTTTAAAGTAACGAACTCTTTTTCCTCTAAAATTTTTTTTGTCGATTTTGGACTTTCTTACTATATTATTTTATATTTCATTACCCCCTCCCCCAAAAAAAAAAAAACAACAAATTATCTAGGTCAGTGAAAAGAGGTTAAAATAATTCTTAATTGGTAAATTAACAAAACCTACCTCAAAGAGATAAATTATTGCCGAAACAGGACTTAAAAAAACCTGGAACTAACCAAAAAAATACAGGGTGTCCAGTAACAACTCAACCGACAAACTTTAGGGGGTGATTCTACAATGAAAATTAGAAAAAAATCATAAACCCATGTCCTAAACTTCTTAGTTTTGAAATACTGGGTGTTAAAATAAAAAAAAAATAGTGTTTTTTAATATAACTTTTATACCAATTCAGAAGCGGGTCTCCGTGCTCTATAGAATTCTACACCTCGCTTTCTATCGTAGATTTCTACTTGAGAAGTCGATAATTGCACTTTTTGGTACTCTGTGTCATAATAGGCTATACATCGGAAATGTTCGTAAAATGTCTATATGTGTACTAATACTTCTCTGTTTAACTGTGCGAGATAAAAAAGGATGCATATACAGCTATTGCAAATTAGATTTACGGAATATCATTATTGAGCAATTAAGGTTTTAATTAAAGGTTAGGTTTTTAATCGATTTTTATTTAATTTTATTTTTTTACTCTTGGAGTCAATTTTGCCATATGGCGTTAGCAGTTATTATGTCTATCGGATATTCCCTCCTTTTATGAAATTAAAATTTATTAAGATTAACTTTACCTTTTTTGAATTAATAGCTGTCAATGTTTCTCACTTTAAATAATTTAAATCAGTAAAGCAAAAATATGTGACCAATTTATCTAAACTTAAAAATTCAATAACAAATTAGCTTTATACAATTGCGAATCTTTGGAAAAATCAAGGTCACATTGGTTGGACAGTAAACACATGGCTAGAACTAAAATTATATTTTTCTATTATTGTAAAAAACAATAAAATAAGTTTTTGCATTCTAATATCACAAAAACAACCAAATAAATATATAAATCATAGCAAACTAACGAACACCTAACTTTATTTTAGGGTTATGTAAGACTTTCTTCAAATTTTGGTAGAATTCGACACGTTCAGAGACCTCGCTTATAAGCGACCAATTTCATCGACTTCAAGCGTATTTTCTTGAACACAGAGTACGAGTGAGGCAGAATGAAGTCGATTTGTAGAATACTACAGTATACAGAGTCCCGTTGCAGATTTAAATACCGTACAAATAACTATAGTAAAGTATTTCCGCTATCAGCGCGAAAACACTCGAGGATATCCGACAACGGATATTCCTTGCATCTCGTCACCGCAGAAACCGCTGAAATGACTAGATATACTTAGTTTCCTTTTTCTATCCGTGTGTTAAAGTGAGTGGATCAATTAAACGGACGGTGCATGCTAGACACCTGAAGGCGATATGTAGGCAGAGCTTTGATATAAACAATTGCATTGATTGAAGACTACTATAGTTAAATTTGGGGGACGCCTGCTATTATGCATCAGTAGACATTTTTTTGACATACAAAAGAAAAAATACCATCAGTGCCGTCGATAAGGGATAAGGAAAAAAATGGTACGCCACCGCGTTTTCCTAGAATATTTTTTTCCACGACCGTTAAAAAAAAACGGTGTTTTTTTAATCATTAACATGAAGTTAAAGTACTCCATTCTTCTACACTACATAAAGTGTTAAAAAATAGTTTTTAACACTTTGAAGCTTTTTTCACACTCTGAATTAGGGATTTGTTTCAATGTCTCCTTCAATAAAATTAAATATCAATGTATGCAATGTAACATTAAAGGCGACATCAGCTGAACCAAAGGGTCAAGTACCCTTGGATTTCGTCATTATTTCTTTTAGTTCATGTGTCACTAGTTTTAAAATTTGACAGTTTGCAAATAAATTTAATAGAAATTATTGAAAATTAATAGTAATAATGAATTTGGATAACTAAGAAAATAAAAGGAATTTATACGGTTTTTGTATGATTTCTACATAAAGTAAGTATATAAAATTTTCTAAAATTAAATAATAAATGCATAGTTATAAAGAGGATAATTGTCTTTTAAAAAATAACGAGGCTATGATTTTTTGTTGCAATTAAATGCTGTGCTGCAAAAAATTAAAATTAATAAGTTTAGATAAATAAAACATGTACAAAATGGTATTTTGGCAAATTTTTATACGGTCGTGGAAAAAATATAGTATGTAACACAAGCATAAAGTGTCTTTTTACTCATGGGATTGCCGTACTCGCCTAACGGCTCGTGCTGTCAAACTTCCCATTCGTAAAAAAAGTATCACTATATGCACTTGTTACATAAATTACTATTTAAATTCCCATTTACTTTGGAACAAATTGTATCTCTTGATTTTTTTATTTGATGTACGGTTTTTTGCGAAAAGAAATAAAAATCATTTCTCGGAATGTTTGAATCCCTATCCAATTTAAAGAATTAATAATAAAGGTGATTTTTTACTGCAGAATTTGATAAAAGCGATAGAGAATGACTATGCCGAGAAATGGTTTTTGTTTACTTACGCGAAAACCAATAAAAAAGTCAGGAGATCAAGGTGGCAAGCTAAATGGGAATTTAGTGGCGTATCATATTTTTAAAAAATATATTTACCTTAAACCCCTCATGGACGACAATGGTGAATTTTTCTTCTTGTATGCCAAAAAATGTCTTCTGATACAAATGGGGTGTCCTCCAATTTTTTTTTAATATATGAATTGGTGTAAAAGTTATAAAAACTATTTTTATAATAACATACAGGGTCGCCCACGAAGATATTTAAAAAAGTGAATTTGAAAACATATAGGGGTCGAATAAGGCTACCTTATAAAATTAGTTTAGCCTATACAGGGTGTCTCAAAAAAGTGTGACATATCAAAGTTATATTTTTTAAATGGAACACCCTATATTTTATGACAACTTAGGATTCTACATAAAAAAAATAACCCAAGTTTGTTAATAGTACCAAGTGTCTAATTTTATTCGTTTTTGTGATATTTATTTTTTTATAAAAATGCAGAGGTGTAATTAAATTAATTTTACTTTAACACTATTAACATTTTGAACTTTAAAATTTGTTACAAAATTAGAAAGAGTTAGTCATATCATGCGCAGGTCATATCAAGATCAAATATTGTACAGGGTACTCAAAAAATAATATCACTTTTTCAGGAAATCAGATAGCAATAACTCTCTTATTTTAAAGGGAACACCCTGAATTTTTAAGACCACACGATGGCAAATAAGATACCATTTAAAATGGTATATAGGTTGACTAAACCTACCTTTTATACTTGTTTAGTAAATTTAGTTTTTAAATATTTTTATTCCAAATGTCTATTTAAATCTATGTATGCTGTGATATAGCTACATATATCTGTTTACTTAACCATTATTGTTGAATGTAGATTTATATAAACACAGCACTAATTTTAAAACATTTTTATTATGGTTAACTCCACAGACAAAACTTAATTTGTTGCTTATAATGCTACTTTGAATAATACCTACTTAATTCAGCAGATTGTGGTAATGGTGAAACTTGTGTTTTTAAACAATTCTAAGGGAGGGCACAGACGTGCAGGTGTAACCACGGTCTACCGTGGGTATACCCACGGTAGACCTGTACAGTTTTTTATTCAGGTAGACCTGAGACCTGAGCGTGTGTGGGACAATCAGGTATAACTGTACAGTTTTAACTGCACAGTTTTTTCTCCGGTCGGCCGAAACACTACTCGGGTAGACCTGAGACCTGAGCGTGTGTGGGGCAATCAGGTTTAACTGCACAGTTTTTTTCCTTCGGTCGGCCGTAAACAGATTTCTTTTTAATGAATAATAAAGTTTAACAGGTAAAGGATATAATAATTAAAAATTATATAATTTAAATAAATGTTTAGGTTAAATGAAAAATACGGTATTGCTGTGCCACAATATATGTAAATAGTTTCGTTTTATTTTATTGTTTTTTATGATTTTTTTAAGAATAAAATATTTCTTATTGAGGCCTTTAAATACTTTCCTTCTTTGATAAAATGTATTATACAGGGTATACTATTTTCGATGTTTAGTACAGTGATCTTGAAAACCGCTTTCGCTACAGAGATGGATAAATGGGAAAAGAACTGTATTTTTTAGTGCTTAGTTTAAATCGCTTTTTATTTCGTTAAGAATAATCATGGCTTACTAGATGTTTCCAAAAAACAGTTTGGTCCACTTTTTTTCTTCCGTAGCTCAGTTAATATTTAAAATAGAAAAAAAGTGTAAATAGGGAACTTGTAGATAACTATCTTCTTGAAAAGTGTAACTCGGTATTTAATTTAATAGTCCGTTTTGACCTTCGACATTACCTATATATATATATATATATATATATATATATATATATATATATATATATATATATATATATATATATATATATATATATATATATATATATATATATATATATATATACAAGAGTAATTTTTCTTGGATTCAGGTCAGTTAAATAAATATTAAAATGGTTAAAATGTCATATTTTATTTTTGTTAAAAGTCAAATTTTGCCTAAAAAAATAAATAAAAAACATGACAATTTATCCATTTTAATATTTATTTAACTGACCTAAATCAAGAAAAATTACTCTTATAAATTTATAATTTTTGGTCAAAGAATCATATAACAAAGTATATATATATATATATATATATATATATATATATATATATATATATATATATATATAAAACAAGATATATTTTAAATAAGAAAATATCGGTGTTGAAGAAAAGAAAAAAATCGCTGCAGGATATACAAGGTGGTTTAAAATTGCGAAATATAACTTTGAAAAAAAAAAGAATATATTTTTGATACCTACTATTCTAATAGTAATTAATAATAAAAAAATCGTAATTAAAAGTTAAAAATAATTTATTTCCATTGATTATGGTTTCTGGAATAACTTAAGGTTAACGTAAAAGAACAAATAAAAAATATTTTTACAATTACGTAGAAAGAAAAGAGATTTTTTAAAATAAAAGCGTAAAAAGAACCGCCTTATGATATACAGGGAGATCCAAAATTACGAAAATGGTATTTTGCCAATATAAAAAAATTTATTATGAATATTTTTGTATGTACTTACTTATTTAAATACTATTACGTAATAGAAATTTTAATTTTTGTTAAGTAAATCGTTACCCTTTGGATAATATTTACATGCAACTTAACCTAATAATGTTTGCATATGTGAAGCTTATTTTAGTTAACACTTAATTTTCCCGAGTAATCATAAATGATAAAAAAATGTATAAAACTTACTTTTTAATGTTTTTGTATTAAGTTGTTTCCAAATATATTTTTCATTTTTTTTTTGCGATTTTGAACCACCCTGTATATCATATCATTTTCTTTAAAATCTGTTATTACTTTCACATAGTGATATGCAATTAGTCAAAGATCCGAATAAGAAGCGACCTTTCCCCATCTGTTGTCGTTTAAACACTTTTTATATATTTGAAACAAAAACCGCTATTGGTTGGCTAAAAAGTTATGGTAAAAAATAAATTAAAAATAAAACAACTTTTACCTTTTTAAGTATAGGTCCGAGTTGGGAGTATAATCTCAACTTTCAATTTTATTATCTTACAAAACAACCTTTAATTTTTTAACAAGTTCTTGATAAGCAGCTTCCCGTTTATTTCGGTCATGGTAATCCTTGTTTTTGATTTGCCATAGACATGGATAAGATTTATACATTTCAATAAATTCTTCAATGATTTTTTTTTGGTTCAGACCAGACATTCTTTTAACTTGCGTTGACTGTGTGCTGTGAAAAATGACAACCACCCCACACAGAGACTAAACAACAACTAAAGGTTGTCGTTTATGGCAATAACATGAAATTTCGTTGAAATCAACTAATAAAAATCATAAAAGTTATCAAGTCCACGTAGAGTCCAAAATGTGATTCACCCTCCGGTCGGTGCCGTTTTGCGCTGCTAGTAGGAAAAAGCGGCGCAGTATAATAAAGGGGCTACACTGGTTTTGATAACGGCCCATTGTAAAAAGTCCAGGTACTAATATAATAATAAATATATAAAACGTTTACATGTCACGTAGCTCCACTTCTATGGGTAATTTTTGCCGTCGGTGGTAAACAGGGCGCAAGACCTTCGCAAAAGTTTTATTGAACAGGTAAATGGGGCGCAGGGATCTTGGGGTCGATAAAATCGTATAGGTAAACGGGGCGCAAATGTTTTCTTTAAAGTAAAGGTATCGAAATAAAAATGTTGGTCTATTTTTAAAAAAATTATTAATTACGAAACATTTATTGCATCAAAAAATTTTTACATTCTTTTGTTTACTGTCTTTTGAAAATGTAAAATTTTTGTAGGCTATTAAATCTTTTCCACTCACACTTTCAATTACTGATACCGACATTTTCTCACTATTAAAATCTTGAGTGGAAATCTTTTCGCACATCAATTCACTATTACAATGAGAACTGAACTGACTAAGTGGTATACAAATTATTAGTGTCAATTATAGGAATTCTTACCTGCCCTGACCCACACCCCTCTCGGGAAGGGCTGGCGCCCCATTTACCTATGATATAAACGTAACCTTACAGGCGTGCAGGTAAAGAGATTTTTCGCGCCCCGTTTACCTCCGTCCATTTTTGCCAATGCGTGGTAAGAAGACAGTCTAAAGAATTAAGGTGACACATTGTGCATATTAATTATGTTTACGTTTTGTTTTTATAAACCATTTTTTTAGGAAAACATTTAGGTTTAAAATAGTGGTCCCCCTCCCGCTTAACATATCAGAAATAAAGGTGTTTCGATATTGATTAAAGAGTTACTGAATTAAGTTGTCCGTTACTTTCTGATAGTACATTTCAAATTAAAAAGAAACAAATAGCTATATTTTCCAGCACTGTATTTATTGACATTTTGACTTCAGTCCTGAAGCTTTGCTAAATTTTCGGTTTGAAAATGTAGCAAGCAGTCGAAATATCAATAAATGCATTAATGAGAAAACAAAGTTATTTGTCTCATTTTAATTTGACTAAAGAAATTATGGTAACCATAGTCATACACACAAGCTTTTTTTTAATGGGACACCTTGTATATTATTTATTTAATTTTAGTATTTTTATACATTTAAATTATATTTATAATCATTAAGTTATTAAATGGAGTTTACCTATAGTTTATTCTTTTAAAAAATTTAAAAAAAACAACCCAAAAAATGTTTTGCATTGTTTAAAAAATTCTGTTGCCATAATCAATTACTATGTATTTTTCAATTACAAATAAACCAGTTCACCCTCGAGTTTACAAAGGATGCCGGCTTCGGTCGCCTTTTAAAATAAACAGGTTAAAAAAACTTTACGACTTCTACGGTCGACCTGCGTGTCTGTGGCCGGTACAAATAGGATATTTTTGATTTTTCTCAGGTCGCCTGAACGGGTTAAAAAAACTGCACAGTTTTGCCCACACACGCTCAGGTCTACCTGAATAAAAACTGTGCAGGTCTACCGTGGGTATACCCACGGTAGACCGTGGTTACACCTGCACGTCTGTGCCCTCCCTAATAATGCCTCTGAATAGTTATAATGACATTGTGTGACCTAAAACTCCTTATTTTCCTTTATCCATAATCAATTTGTCACATTTTTTAAGCAACTTTTTAGATTTCTGCTGGGATATTTATCAAATATTAATATCGATTACTAATATTTTAGTCAGTTTAAAACAAATTATAGTAATTTTAAATGAAAACCGTTCCTCTGCAACAACAAGTTAATACTGGTAGATATGAAAAAAATATTGTTTACTTTAGGCGAGAGTTTATGCTATAAAATATCCCAGCAGGGCCCCGATTTTCGACATAGGGAGTAGAAATTTCTAATAGAAAAGGTGGTTTGTTTACCTCTTTCTATTACAATCTAAAGTAGGCAATTTGAAAAGAGAAGAAAACAATCCTTTCTTTAAGAAATTTCAGAACAGACATAGCTATATCACAGCCTACTTGGACTTAAATAGACATTTGGAATAAAAATATTTAAAAACGAAATTTACTAAAAAAGTATAAAAGATAGGTATAGGCAACCTATACACCATTTTAAAAAATATTTTATTTGCCATCGTGTGGTCAAAAAAATACAGGGTGTTCCATTTAAAATAAGAGAATTTTGGCCATTTGATTTCCTGAAAAAGTGATATTATTTTTTGAGCACCCTGTACAATATTTGATCTTGATATTTTAAAGTTCCAAATGTTAATAGTGTTGAAGTAAAATTAATTTAATTGCACCTCTGCATTTTTATAAAAAATTAAATATCACAAAAACAAATAAAATTAGACACTTGGTACTATTAACAAACTGGGTTATTTTTTTATGTAAAATCCAAAATATAAAATATAGTGTGTTCCATTTAAAAAAATAGAACTTTGATACGTCACACTTTTTTCAGACACCCTGTATAGGCTAAACCAATTTTATAATGTAGCCTTAATCAACCCCTATATGTTTCATAATTCACTTTTGTTTAAATCTTCATAGTTATTCAGCCACAGACCGTGTCGAATATGGTGGGCCACCCTGTATGTTCGTAAAAAGTTTTTTTCATAATTTTCATTGAGAATAACCCCTTATAGTTTGTCGGTCGAGTTACTCGACACCCTATACATCAGACCATGTTGGAGCCCCATAATTTCAATTTTCCCTTGCTTCTAAATATTTTTAATGATTATATTAAAAAGATAGGGTTTTAGCAAAAAAAATATGATTAAGGTATCTAAACTTCAATAGCCCCTGGTCAGCTTGTTTCTTTTACAATATCAACAGACATATATTCTATCAAATGTTGTGGGTCATAGGCGTATGTTATTAAGGTTTTTTAGTGGTTAAATAAAAAAAAATTAAAACAAAAATCACATAACTACTAAAATTGGTACTAGTCTCAATTCTGACATATTGGGCCATATGAAAAAAAAGCAAATACTTTTGCTTATAAGTAAAAGCTAATGATCATAATATAGAAATATAGAAGAATTTACTTCAAACGTCTGAGCATTTGCTTACAAGTGCAGTATTTACTTATAGAAAAGTGCTGATGCTATTCAGTAGCTTTAATTGCTCATACGTTTGAAGTAAATCCTGCTATATTTCTCTATTATGATCATTAACTTTTACTTATAAGCAGCATTTGCTTCTTTTTATTCATATGGCCCATTGTATGAGTCTTTATATCCAAAGGGGATTTTTAAAGGATCATGTAAAAAGTATAATAACAAAACGCGGTTTTGATCTGACAAATATCAGTTAGACCAATGTGTATCTTGACAGATGTCATTAAAAATATCACTTGATACAGATGCCAGTGGTGAAACCATTGTTAAATTGTCAAGGGTGTCAAAACTGTCAAAATTATAAAAGACTGCAATTAAAAGGAACACTTTTGGTGTTGTTCTGGGTAGTTCTAGAACCTAAAAGGAATACACCAAAAGTCAAATGTTAGTTATGACATAAAGTGTTTTTTTGACAAATGGTATTTGTGACAGATATCACTTTTGACATGTTTCACAAAGCATCTTATTTTTTACTGTTGGGTTCATTTTTTACATTTTTAAATACCTAGATTATTTTTAATTGTTTAATTTATTTTTATAAGTTATGAATTAATAAAACTTTGTAGCCTTTAAATACACTTTGTCCAAAATATAATTTGAAATAAGGGGATGTTTGGAGGCACCTATCAATAATTTTTTGCATATGTTTCGTTTTTAGGACACCTATCATCAAACTTAAAAATCAAACTAAGCATAGGATTTTTACTATATTTTCCATTATTGTCAAACCCTAGTTTTAATGTTTAAACTAAATTGTCAAAATATTTTGTTTCACTATAAAAACCTTTTAAAAACTTATCTTTTTTATCTATTGTTTATATTAATTTGAAAAGCCTTACCTTTGAATGAGGCAGCTGTGATTTAGCATTTTATTAAATTCATAAAAAAGCATAATATGTATACTTATGGATAGGTAAACATTTTCTGTGTTATAAGCTTCAACAACTAATGTTCTGTTACACCAAAATGAAATTTAAAAAAGTACACGACTTTTTATTGCAATCACCCTGTATCCCATTGGAAGTGTCATTAAAAAGGTCAGCATGTTTTAATGATTCATTTAACTTCTAATAACTTAAACAGGAAGAGGAATTGGGGTAATATAAAATCCTTAGGAAGTACTAGCAGACTAGAACACAACTTAAAATTTAAATGTCTTTAAAAATAAGGAGCTATGTACATACGTACATTTTATTCGTTTCCTGTCGAATTTTTATACACTATTTTTAAAATTACAACCACTTAAATTGGTAAAATGACGATTCTTTCGTTATAAGATATTTTATTAAATGCCTTTCAGCACAGCCTTCTAAATTATTTAAAATTATAAAACAAAAATACACAAAAAACAAAAATACCGTAACAAAAGGTAAACAAAGACATGTTGAATGTTTACTCTCGTTGATCCCTTAAAATCAAAGTATTCCTAGGACAACTTCAAAAATTACGTACAAATTCAACAATTATAAATCTTTTTGCAACAAATTTACTTACATTTTCTTGTTCTTGTGTCAAAGGAGCCGCCATCATGAATCCACACACGTAGTATTCACAACACGATACTCCATAGAAAACTGGAAATGAATTGACGAACACGAACTTGGCCTAACGATAATGAATGAAAATTACAACTGGCAACGCTGGAAGAAAACAAAAGTATTTATTTATATGGTTCTTTGAATAAATTTTAGGTACCTATTAAATAAAAGTTCCCGATGTTTTTTGTTTTATAAAATACGAAATAAAATATTAAACAAACGATATGTATAGTATTGTTTAATATTTATTTACTCTTTATTTATACGTGTCCTGTACCTAAACTTTTTATTGTTGAAACTATAAATACGTTTTTTTGTTTTATTTAGAAATAAAGTTTAAGACCAAACAGAGCAATCAATAGATTATGCAATAGGTTACAATAAACTTTTAAAAATAAATCTTAGGACATAATGACATAAATTGTATACCTACCTATCTACAAAATGTTAAAAAATATATATACTAAAAATAGCAATTTAAGTTTGATTGTATGAAACAACAAAGTTAAACTGTTTATTAAACCAGTCATAGGTATTTACTGATATAATATAAGAAATAAGAATAAAAGATTAAACATAACTCCCGTCTAGCTTCTTATTTTTAACAAAAGAAGTATTAAATAAACCAAATGGTGGCTTTTTAATTTAAACAAAGTTTTATACAGTAAATTTCTATATAATTATTTGATCGTATTTGGCTCAGTAGGTGATTATATAAATTCGTTGCGGTATACATTTAATATACTCTAATTTAAAAATAGAAAAAGAAAACTTTTAAAAACGTTGGGCCAAAGTATTATTGGTTGCGTACTTTTTTACAATGTTGCCGTAAATTTTTATATAAATCCCAAAATCCCTAAATTTTCTTTATAAATATTTAACAATATTTTTGAAATGTAAAGTCTTTAAGACAAAACATATACTTAAACCCAAATGAATAATTAATTTATTTTTCCAAAAATAGTTAGTTTTGTACATTAAATAAAGTTTTCAGTTTCAGAAACAGGATATGAAAATTAAAAACCGTATTAGTCAGCGCCATCTACTCAAAAATCTTGTAACTGTTTATGTCATTCACACTGACACTTGAAAATGATGTAGATGTCAATGACCCGGTGACGTTAATAATAATTTGCAGTTTTGTTTTTTAAGAAATAATAAACATGGAAGCTTGTCTAGCTGTGGAAAAAGATGTAGATAAAGTGTTGTCAAAATTTGGTGCTATCAACGAACATTCAAAACGGGTGCTGGCAGAACTCGTCGATCAAATCCAAACCCTTAAAGAGGAATTGCAAACTGGTAAATGTGCTTACTTCTTTGTTTGATAACACAAGGTTTTATTATTTTTGACTGTTCTTAAATGCGTAGTGTTTTTAACAAATAATATCCCTTTACGTAGTTTGTAATTAAAAAACGAAAATAAACGTTTTGTTTAATCAAGTCTTAAAGAAAAAAAACTAATTAATTGCAATGTTGACGTTGGCTGTGGAGTTAGAAGAAGATCAAATTTATATACTTATACGTGCCTTAGAATCAGATCAAGGGATTGTCAATAGTCTACCAATACACTGGTACAATAAAATTTAATAAATAGGTACCTACCTTTGTGGTATTGGTTAGTGTGTAATGGGCCCCTGCTGTAAGATCAAAGAAATTTGCTTGAAGTCCTCAAAACTTTGAGCTTATGCTACCAATGTGTTAGCTTCATTCAAAAGAACAAAGGCAAAATCCCTTTTATTTAAATTCCCCATTTCCCAAATTCTGGGTACAAAGATTTGTGTATTGTTTTTTTTTTGTATATCCATAAGCAGCATTTCTATAACTTAAAGTGAACTGTATCTTTTGCAGATTTTATTTTTCAATGTGGACAGTATAAGATCTCAAGTCAATAGCCCTTTAATTTGATAATTTTTTGTTGTCATAAAATATAAATTCAAGTTTTATTAATTTCCTTTAAATGTTTTGTAAATGATTGGGCATGTCCTCTGATAAATAAATAAAAATATAAAATAATCAATGTAATAATCAGTATAAAACAATGTCAAGACATAAGACATATTGACCAATTATTTATTTTTTAGCTCCTGAAGATCATGTGCTTACAAATGTTCAACAGGAATTGCTCAAACAGGCCATGACGAAAGTAAAAGAGACTGTTTCACGACTAGCAACAGAACACAGAGATTTGCACAGTTCCGTTTCAAAAGTAGGGAAATCGATAGATAGGAATTTTATACAAGATTTTTCAGCTTGCAGTAGGGAGGATGTCTTTAATAGTCCGGAGAAATTGGCAATTATCAATCAGATAATTTGCAAACATTATTATAGGTAATTGAAATATAAATTATAAACTGAAATTTTGTTTCTGTATACTATTATGTAAATATACTTTTTAAACGGGTTGCTGGCAACAGTTAGCCTATTCCAAGTGGATATAAAATTGGTCATCGTTATGAAGTAACTTAAAAGGTGATTACATCACAGTTTTTAATAAATTGCAAATATTTTTAAAGGTTTTGTTAATAATCCTTTTTTGATTTTCTTCTTATATTAGTTTTAAAGGTACAAGTGGGCTAAAGGTACCCTTGCAATGTTTTACTTGCTATACCACTGTTATTTACTTATCCTGTAGAGAAATTGTATTTACAGAGCATGCACAACTTTTTGTTATACATTTTTTATGCATCCCTATTTTTCTTTCATGCCCCCAAAAAAAAATTCAATATTAAAGCACTTATGATAGTAAAGACGCTTGGGTGGAAACATGTTGTTTTTAATAGAAAAATCATGTGTACAGGGTGACCTAAAAATATGCCTAATTTAAAACCTAATTTTTAAGCAAAAACACCTATTTTGTATTACATTTGTAATTTCTGCATCAAATTCCAAATATGTTTCTTGTATTGGCTTCTATACCTTAAATTAATAGTTATCCAGACTAATGAACATACTGGGTAAGTGAAAAGTACCGCAATTCTTAAATATCTTTAAAACAGCTTAAGCTACAATACTGAATTTGGCATCTAAGGTGTTTTGGATCCGTGGAATCGAATAGTGATGTTGACACTTTTGCCAGATATTTTAGTTTGGTGCTACACATATTTTTAAATTTTTGGGAGTTTTTAGGCATGCCTTATAATTCAGTACTATCAGCACTGTTGCCAAATTGAAATGAAAATGCCGTGTTGTCATATCTCGATAACTAGTAAAGATTGAATTTTAAAAATTTTTAATCTCATCATTTATTCCAATTTAAAAACCCATCAAATACCAAAATTTGTAAACTCAGCTTAAGCGGTTTTGAAGATACCTAAGCAAATCTGAACTTTTTACCTAAAATATGGTGTTGTCATATCTTAGCAACAGGTAAAAATGGAGTTCTAAAAATTTATGGACGTAATAAATTTGAGCTGCACAATTTAGTGCAATGAAAATAAATGGTACATACCATTAGAAAAAAACAAGATATGTGTATCACAAAACTGGGAAATTTGGCAATGGTGCAGATATCACTGATAAATTCTTAACTGTCTGATACCTTCCCGATGCCACATTTGGTAAATGTAGCTTTAGCAGAATAAAACATATTTAAGAGTTCCAGTACTTTCTATTATCCCAGTAGATGAACTGAAAAAATGAATTTTAAATGTAACTTTTAAAACTTGGGTGTTCTACAAATTTTGAAAGAAATCAATGGTAAATTTCTCGTTGACTTTAGGTATAGAACAAAGTAAATGAAACCTAAACAGAATTTGATAGAAAATTTAAAAATTACATAAAAAAGAGGTCTTTCTATTTAAAGAAATAAAGTATATGGTCGTCGCTTATTTTTGGGTCACCTTGTATACATGAATTTATCAAAAAACCGAGGCCGCAAAAATAAAGATCCATGTATCCTAGCTTTTTCCAAAAAAACACTGAGTTTGTTCCAACCCACGTGTCCTTAATGTATATTTGGTTAATGTGCTTCTTGTTTTGTTGTTTTTTAATCCCATTTTTTTATAGACAAGGTATGCACGATGTCGCAGATGCTTTGGCTGCTGAATCAGAAGTTACAGTAGAAAATCACGAAAAAGAACCGTTTACAGAACTCCACCATATCTCAGAAAGTCTTAAAAATAAAGATCTCGAACCACTATTGGCGTGGGCCACTGTACATCACGAAGCACTTGAAGCAAACAATTCCTCATTAGAATTTATGATTCACAGGCTTAAATATATTGAATTGTTAAAGAATGGTCCTGCTTACCAGGCTGAAGCTATTGGGTATGCTAGGAATCATTTTGGGAAGTTTGTGCACAAACATGAAAAAGGTAAGAAGCATGAAAAGGTAATTTTTCTATGACTATTAAAAAAATGTATAAATTATTAATGTTAATTTAAACAGGTAATATGGCCCATTACCCATGGCCATAACCCATGCCCATTATCCACATCACCCATGGTGATCAAAAGGTGCTTTAATGTGAATAAATACAACAATTTGTCAATGTTTTTGACAACTTAGTTTCCCTAATATGACTTTTCAGCCAAAGTCACTATTTTTTAGTCACTTATGATTATAAAAATATCTAAATTCGTAAAATCAACTAATAATTAACTCATTCACATTGGATAAAAAATTCGCATTAGGCTATAATATCGCATATGCTATGGCTGACAAATAATTTAAAATGTTTTCTTGATATAGTCGTAGAAAAAGTATGCAACTCGCACGGAATACTAATTATCTCCTCTAATAAGACTTACTTAAGTCATACTCATGGCAACTGAGTAACATTTTGTGTTTGTCCCATAATATACTTCTAATACCATAGTGGGTTAATCATTAGAGAAATATTGCACAGTGAAATAAGGCCAGGCACTAATAATACCGGCCTTATTTTGACATCTGAGCTTGCACAGATGCATGGTGGGATTAGGACTCCTTTAATAAGCATAGTGCCTGGCTTTCTTTATGCTGGTTTTAGGTCGTGCCTTATTTTGGTCTTATTGTATCTTCAGAACTGATCGTTGAAACCGAACGGCAGTCCAAACTACATAATTATAAAATCTTTAAACATAAAAATATTTATAACATGCTTTTTTAAATGTTTTATGTAACTGTATAAAATAAAGGCGTACACCAAAAAAAAACGAAAAAAAACACCAACCACTAACCGCGTTTTAATGACTGAAACAAAAGAAAATTTTATGAATAATAGTACTGTCAACATAATATGCAATAACTCCCTAAATTATAAAATGAAATGAAATGAGTTTTTATTAGTCTATAAATATATATATCTCCCTAGGTGTATGACATGTCATTGTACAAATAAAATAAATAAAATAAAAAAATACAATAAATAAGACAGAATACAATAAATAAGATAAAATACAAATAAAATATGCACATTTTACATTATACAAAATGAGAAAACTTAGTAAAAAGTCACCAACAATATAGAAGTCACAAAGAGAGAGAGAACACATTTTTTACTTATTCCATCCCTATCCTAGAAGAATTCATCTAGTGTGTAGTAGGCCCCTAACACTGGAAGTGCTTTTTAGAAACTCGCTTCATGTTTCTAAAACTGATTTCTAAGCTCGATAGGGATTTTATTATAGATCTTAATAATTGATGACTTGAGCATTTTTTTGAATGAGAAGTAAAGGTTACATTTTTATATTTTTAAGATTTTCTTTCATGCCGCGTTTTCATGGCTGTGTTTTCTACCAAAAGATTTAAATAAGTTGGGCTTTTCTCTAATGAAAAGGACACTCTCAAATATGTAAGCAGAAATAAGTGTTAAAATTCCCAATTCAACAAATTTGGGTTTATATGTTTCAATTGATTTAAGATTGAAAATACTTCTTATGTTTTTTTTTTTTTTTGTTACTGAAAGATCCTGTTTGCCTCCAGGCCTCGAGCCCAAAAATGATTCCATATTACAGACGAGAATGCACTAAAGCATGGTATACCATAATGGCGGTTTCAAGGTTTATTTCGGTTGACAAGACTTTTAGAGCATAGCAGTAGCCTGCTATCTTCCCAGCTAAAACATCAGTGTGCTCTTCCAGTCCAGGCGATGATCAACCTGTATACCCAAGAAGGTAGCTGATGGAAGTGTTTCCAGTGATTCACTATTCTTTGCGTATTTCATTAGAATAAAATTTGTTTGGTGAGAGAATTTTATAATCTGTGTTTCATCGACGTTTAAAAGAAGATTGTTTGCTGAGAACCAGGTCTCAATAACACTCAGAATATCGCTGATTTTTTCTGCCACACTATCCTCATCTTCCAAGGACAGTACCACTGAAATGTCATCAGCAAACTGTGTAGTGTCTTGAATCCCATTGGGTAGCTCATTTGTATACAGTATGTAAAAAGGGGTCCCGAGATCGAGCCTTGTTGGGGACCCCTCCCCACATACCCAACCACTGATGTTATGAGGTCGCCTTTTTTTCTTTACCGCAACAATCTGCCTACGATCACTCAGATATGACGCTATTAGTTTGTTTGTTATACCCCTGATTTCATACTTCTTTAATTTTAAAATAAGTGGTTGACACTATCAAACGCTTTTGATAAGTCCAAGTACAAAGCAATAGTCGTTTTACTCAGTTGATGGATTTTAAAATTTTAGTAAGAGCTTGATGCTTGATATATTGCATGTTCTGTGGACCTTTTACGACTTAACCATTCTGAGAATCTGACAACAAACTTTCACTCTCTAAGAAAGAGATAACCCACTCATTTATCATCTTCTCAAAAATTTTACTTAAGTTATTTAGCAGCGCTGTTGGTCGATAGTTTTTCATTTGCTCCTTGTCTCCTTTTTTATAAATAGGTTTTATAATCGCTGTCTCACCCCTGGTAGGAAACACCCCGGTTGTCAGCATTAAGTTTAAGATGTATGTTAGTGGTTGGGAAATTTCTGAGGCCACAAACTTTAGCACCCTTGGTGAAATTTGATCTTTCCTACTGACTTTTTATTTTTTTAAAGAAAAAATATTTTTTTTTATTTCATAGCTTTCGACTGACTGCATAAAAAGTGTTTTATTATGGTCTTTTGTATTTCCTGCTACCGTTGTATAATTTACATTTAAGGAAGGACATGCATTTAGGTAGAAACTATTGATTTCATTTAAAATTTTATGCTTTATTTTTTTCTGGGAGATTAAATTTAAACAAAATATTATTTGGCTTTTCTCCAGAATAAAATTAAAAAGTTTATTTAACATTTTAAGAAAATTAAAAACTTTTATATATTATGAAGAACTATTCTGCTCTTACACAATAAAAATAAAAGTAATGATTACTTTAAAAGAAATAAAATAATAAAATATTTAATATTAAGTTACTTGCAATACAAAGGTTTTTATCTATAAACAAAGGTTCATTAGCACTAGGTTGAAATTATTTTTATCCAATAAAATAAAATCTTAATAAGACGCTAGACGGGAACTGGGCCAGTGGTCGCGTCTCAAAATGGTAAATAAATTAAAAATATCTACATCTGTTTTACTTAAGTATTTTAAAACCCTTTATATTAAAATAAGATTTTTTTAATGCTTTTTACCAGTGTATTTTCCCACTAAGTTCCAGACAGCTTTTTGCTGGACATTTGGAAGTTTTTTATGTACATTTTGTCAGATAATTTTTTTGCTTTTTATTGTTGTCTTTAAAATGATTTTAAAAATTTTATATGTACACTACCCTTATTTATTTCTCCCACATGCATTTTTACTATACAGATATCTCTTAGTTTTTGAAAGATTTTAAGTTTCTTGGGTAATCCATGATTTGTTTAAGGTTTTTGATTTTTAATTTGTTTAAGTGGAAATAATGAATTAAAATTTATGATAAATTTGTTAAAAAATCTATCATATGCTTTATCCACATCAGTAGCTAGAGTATACTTGGTCCAAGTTGGTACCCAACAACTGCCGCTTAAACTGTTCCAGCTTTTTTTTGGAGAAAATCCGTTTTTTTGTATTTACCGGCTCATTTCGCAGAGCACTAAGGACAGGAAGCTCCAGAATCTGACCCTCATGATTCGAAAGTTCACTCGTCAGTACAGAATTATGAGTACTGGCACTATTTAAATAAGGCCGGTATAAAATACCCGGTTCTAATAAGGCAACTTGCAATAACTCTCTATTAATTCATTATTTTTGTATTGACCGCAGATATTTTAAAAAGTACTTTCAAAAATTTAAAAATAGTTTAATTTATCAATTTATAAAAGAAAAACCGTTTGCCCTCTTGTATTTTTTTTTTTTAATTTAGCCTGTGTTAGCGAATTCTAGAAAGTGTAAAACTTGAAATATTTTTAGACATACAAACTCTTATGGGAATGCTTCTCTACGTCCCCAATGGCATTAACCAATCACCATACAGTTGTTACTTTGCTTCGGATAGTGAAATGTGGCTAGAAATCTATGAAATGTTTATAAGAGACGCTTGTCAATTATTGGGTGTCTGTGTAAATAGCCCCCTCATTACATGTATAAATGCTGGTTGTCAGACAATACCGGCTTTGCTTAACATTAAACAAGTTATGATGCAGAGACAAGTTAGCGGAATTTGGAAAGGGAAATGAAGAGTTGCCTGTAAGTGTTTTTTATATATAATTAACATTTGGGAGTTTTAAAAAAGTTAAAATGTGGTTCAAAAGATTATGTAAATTTTTTTATTAAAAATACTGCATTCAGACTATCCACAGATGGGGTTTAGAAAAGGACAAATAGATAAGAAAATGTATGTTTTTTTTCAAAAAACAGTTGTTTTTGATACATAATTTTTGCTTGTTAAACATATAATTCACGAAGAGAAATTGCTGATGTTGTATACAGGGTTCGCCCAAAAACTTGAAAAACTTATTGTTTTCTCTAAGAGTAAACTAACTTTATTTTTTGTTTTTTAAAGAAAAATATTATTCAGAGAAAATCAATCTGAAAAAGTTTGCAATTAATAAAAATAACAACACAAATATTTTTGATTAACAACACTGTGATCAACACTTTTTTACAGCTGAAAAAATTGTGTTGTGTATGAATTTGTGGGAAGCAGGTGTTTTAAACTCAAAGTATAAGAGTCTTTAGGCTTTTTTATTTATAAAAATTTGAAATAAATAATTTTTGATAACACCTAAGTCAGTAGGATTTTTTCTTAAGGGAAAGGTCTCATCCAGGGTGTTTCCTGATGGAGGTAAAAAAATCAAGGCTTATCTTTAACCTACTTTTTATAAGAAAAAAGTTTTTATAAATGCCTGCTGCCAAAGAGGATTTAAAAGATACAAGACGTTAAAGGTCAGTTTTTCTTAATATCGTGAAATGTCCCTCATCATCTGATTATGACAAAAATTTGGCAGTGTTATTTCTTGCATTAAGGAGCTAATTTAGACACACCCTAAACAAATATTTTTAAAAGGAAAATGTAACCCACCATACTGACTTTGACAGAGAGAGTGTCTGGATTTTATTGCAATTGAAGGGTTTTGCAAAAACAACCAATGTCATTTATTTTTAAGGAGGATGCCGTAGCACGTTAAAATTAGCTAAACGCGATTCGCTGCCATTTTTTAAATATTTGTTTTGAGAAAAAAGTTGTACATAGAAAAGTTTCTTAAAATGATCAAAGATTATCGGAAAGTTAATTGATTTTGGTAATGGTTATAATTAACACATTAAATTTCCCAAAATTACAAAACCGTAAAAATACCCAACTTTCCGATAATCTTTGGATCATTTTAAAGAAACTTTCAATATACAACTTTTTTCTCAAACAAACATTTAAAAAACGGCAGCGAATCGCGTTTTATGTTTGGCGTGCTACATCCTAATAATTGGAGTGCAATAGCCTTTGTTTCAATTTACAAAAACTGATACTTATAGAACCTGCTAATATATTTCTTAATGCGCAAAATACAGATAATTTACAAACATATTACAAAAACATGTATAGAGTTAGCCATATAGGTTTAATATAGTTTTTTTTAATATCCTGAAAACATTGACCATTTGACATTGGCTGTTTAAAAACCCTTCAATTGCAGGATATTTTGGTTATTATTAAAGATAGAGACTTGATGAAACGAAAAGATGATATTAAAAAGATTCCTATTTCAGTTGTTTTGTAATTTATAACCATAGGAAAAACTGATTGTGATAGATATTTTTATGTAGAATCAAGTGATATTGTTAGATTTTCTTATTTAATATCTTTCCGGATGTAAACCAAACATGTGGTTTTCTTATGGAACACCCACATAAGCATAACTAGCCATTGAACCTGGGAGGAGGAGCCTAGGGGGCCCGTGAAAAACATAGGAATGACGAGGAACTTTAGGCTTTTTTTGCATTCCAAAAAAAACTATTTTTATCCCAGAAGATAGGGAAGATAAGGGCCTCACTTCAAACAATTATTGATACAGTACTATGTGTAACAAAGGTACAATAGCACGCTGTACCTCCTTACACGCCTGTACTTATCAATTTTTTCACATTTGCCTATATGGGAATTTCTTTTCTGGGGAGGGCCTAGCCACGCCTGGGAAGGGCTCGGACCCCCAGGCCCCCTGTAGTTACGTCGGTGAACACCCGGTATATTTTTAAATCATTAAATTTTAGCGAATGAGAGCTTTTTAAAAATAAATCAAATTTAGTAGTGATCATGATATTTAAACATTTTTATTTATTTTTAGATTGAAATTGACTTAGGTACTGACAATAGATACCACTCAATGTTCGCATGTCCTATTTTGAGGCAACAGTCAACGAAAAATAACCCGCCAATGAGGCTGATCTGTGGTCACGTAATTTCCAGAGACGCATTGCAAAAACTTTGCAGTGGAAACAAGTTAGTAATAAATATACTGGAGTTTATAGAAATTCCAGCACAAAAAAATTTACATGATATTTTCAATAAATTCAATATTCTACTTACTATTGGTAAAGAGGTAAAAAATAATTAAATTTTCATGTTACGTTTGTAAGGCCTAACCAACAGTAACGAAATGGCGATATTTGAGCTATTCTTCTATAAAAAAAAAATCTTTTATACTCACTTTGATATACTTAAGAAAATTATAGGTCAGGAAAAAAAATATTTTTTTAGTGCAAAAACCGCGAATCTACCATAGGTAAGGATTGATCGAATTTTACACGTGAAGGTTAAAACCTTTTAATATCGTTATTTTAAGGGCAAATTAAGAAATAATTGATATTTTATCTGTATTTTTATGATAGATTATCTGCTGATCTGGAGATGTGTCAGATACGCGGAATTATTAAAGAGTTAAAATACATAAACAAAAAATATATAATAAAACACAAATCGGATAGTGTAGGTCATAAAAATAATTTTGTATGTCAGTCAATATGGAAGTTCCTTATCCTAAATATTATTATTTAAAAAAGCATTTAATAAAAAATATGATGCCATGGCAGTTTGCTATGAAACTTAGGATTAACTAATCACGCCAGCAAATTGAGGAATTATTTTATGAATTAGTGTTGCCAACCATAGACTAACCAGAACTAACCAAAACTCGAAAATATCCCGAAAATGAATTTCTGTTTTTGTTGTCGTCAAGGCAAATTAAAATTAAATTTTTTTACGGTTGTAAAAACTTTTCATCTTAACTTGAGGGTTTTAATAAAGGTAAACTGTGTAGAAAAACTAACTGCAAATAGTGCCTCAAGCCAGTAATGAAATGGACTTCATAGTTAGAACTCCTTTAGAAACCTTTTTAATGAGATCCTTTTGACGAGTCTACCACTGAATATTCATGCCGCCAATATTTACGGAAGCAGCGCTTTAACCCAGCATGTTAGTTTTGACGATGTTTCTGGGTGTCAGACTCGGGCGAAATAGTCCCTTTTTCTATCGGGCAAGTTTACACCAGGCATGTTTTACGTGCAATTTTTTTAAACATTGTTGCCAAAAGGAGTAAGGGTTACAGTCATGAAGCCCGCTCCAGATCCGATACCCGAAACATGTGTTTACGAGTCTTAGAAGTTTTGTGACTGCAACCTCTTTCCATCTTTGGCAACAATGTTTAGTAAATTGCCTCATAAAACATTGTAGGTAAACTTGTCCGACAAAAAAAGAGCTGGAGTTAAAGCACTGTTTCCATACTGCGGTATGGAAACTCAAACCCTCACGGCTCCCAGAGCGATGAACAAGCTTTGAGTGGAATCCCTTCCCACCAGCCTACTGTACTCTCCTACAATTCACCGCGAGCGTGCAGAACGATATCAGGGGCCGATTGCCCACCGCTTTCACCTTTCGTCGTCAATTTAATTACTGGCCCAGGCACTATAAGTGTGGGCAGTGAAAATATGATCTGCGTGTAATTTTTTTACACTTGGCAAACAATTTTTTTAAGTTTTAGAATTTATTTAGGAATACTGTCCCAAACAATATTATTTCTTACATTAAATATTAAACATGACTTTTGTTCAAGAACTTCCATATTTATAAGATATAAATATATTTATATGTCAATTAATATTTATTTCTTTCTTGTAGAATGAAATGCCCATACTGCCCTATGGAACAGTCTCCACAAGATGCAAGAAATATATTTTTTTAACTTTTTCGTATTAATCTGTATAAAAAAATTGTGTGTTTATTCATGTTAAGTTAAAGCAGAATAGCTGAAGAAGGAACTACGCGTATGTATACCGTTTAAAACCTTATTTTTTAATTAAAAATGATCAACCAGAAGCGAAAGAATTTATAATATTACTCAACATAGTTCATGGGTTTTGATTGTGTGAAAACGAAATTACCTTACCTCTAGACTAAGGTTTTCGTTCTTTTTTATAATAATAAAATTTATGTTTAGAATTATTTCTATACTATAAGACTGTCTTTATTATATTTCTCCTCTGTGGGGCTCATGTATGACAAACTGCACTTGAAAGCACTGCCATCTGGCGGAGGTTTGAATGCGCAAAATCCACGTTCGGACGTAGGTCACTAATGACTGTGAATAATGTAAATTCTGTCTAAAGATTACGTTTTTTTGCACGAGATGAAAAAAATGGCTGATAAACAATTTTCAAAAGCGTCCAGAATCGGACTACCGCCTTTTCCGTCCGACCAATCAACGAATATTCTGGTCATGTGGCTATTACACAAACATAACCTAGGATTTCTGTATTACCGTGATTTCTTGATGGACCAGAATACTTGATCAGATTTTTTAAATATTTTTTTGCGCTGTTGCTGGAAAAGAACATATCAAAATAAAGCTTTTGCGAAAACATGAAAAATAGAGACATCTCCTTGATTTAAAAAATATATTAGTGCGTCCTTCAATTAAGTTTGTCGTGAATGCGATAAACCATATAATAGTAAAAATAGACACTTAAAATATTCATAATATTCACAAAAATAAAACAAAAAATGAAACGTTTTATTATGGAACTTAAACGCCTCTGCTACAATACCATGCGGAAGCGGCGAGCGGAGAGTGTCAAATCTCTGTGTTTGTGGCCGGTATTGGCTACGATATTTTGTGGTAACCAGCGTTTTGAAACCAGTGTTCATACAATAAAAACGCTCCGCCAAAAATATTTGTTCGTTTCAAGCGGCAGCGACAGAGCTTTGTGTCTACGTTTATTGCAGTCGTCTGATTAAGAAAATACAAATTCTTTTATGCTAACATAAAGATCAAAGTTAAAACCCTAAAATAAAAAAAGCGTTTAATGACAAAATTACCATATTTGATCTCATATATGTATAATTCAATATTTTTAAGTTGGGTTAAAATACTGAAATATTTCTAATTAAAAATTTATTTAAAGAATAATGTTTTCTAATCAAATAAAACAGATCACTTGTAATTTAGGTTTCAAGGACGTTTTATGCATCACGTGACTTTCAGATGGTAATAGATTGGTTGGACGGAAAAGCCGGTGGCTTTACTAAATGCTTGTCAATTTTCCGGACTTTGTTTTCGTTACAATTGCGTGAAATGGGCACATTTACAATTATCGATCTGGATTTGAGATTTATAGGTTAGGATGTGCTGTGAATTTTAATTAAAACGAACCATCCTGTAAAATTTCCGTTTTTTTTTTGACACTTATTAAAAAACACCTCAATTTTTTTTTTAGGGTGACACATTTATTTGTTTTGAGTTATCCCCTTCTTCCACCAACACAAACGTCAAAAAGTTTAAATAGAAAGGGGTCAGTAAATACCTTATCTTAGAGGGATTCAGATTCTCTTTTTAATAGTGTTTAGTTTTTTAAAATAGGTTTAGTAGTTTCCGAGGTAATTCACCCTAGCTACCGGGGTCCCTAGACAGTGACTTGACCCTTTAATTTCTTTATTTTTTTAACATAAATATATTAAAATAAAATTTGGTAGGTAGATAAATGAAATAAACTTTCAATTAAGCTGGAAAAGACCCTAACTTGCTTATTTTACATGAGACTTTCTATATATTTTTCTAATTTGAATAGAAAATGACATTTCAGGTACAATTTTTGATATATTTCTGACAACTAACGTTTAAATATTTTTAATTTAGTGTGCGATTTCTACGATAAAGCGGTAAATAAAATAGATTAGGAGTCACGGAAAAAAGATGTGACTATGTATTTTTCCATGATTAGTTTACAAATCCAAACAAAAATCTACCAGGTGTCTCATTTAAAATAAGATAGCGCCTTTACACACTAAGCCGGTTTTGACTGACAGAGAGATAAAAAATTATACGAAGCCTTTGAGTTTGCCGACTTTCACCGTTCTCTGCGTATGAAAGGTTTCATTTGACTCTATACACTTCGATAGCGTTGGTCCGTTGCCCTTATTTCCGCCTTTCGCTAATATGAAAGGTAGTTGGGATCGATTCCGGCTCAGCCGGAAGAAATAGCAAACAGCTAAATTTGTAAAACAATACACATTTATGTGATAAAGCTGTGCACCAAATTTTATTTTCATATAGATAAAAAAACAAAGTTATGGAGGAGCTACCGGCTAGGGTCTTCTGGTATTTGAGATGAATTTTCTTGAAAACTGCTAAACCGATATTAAAAGATCATTTAAAACCCTTTTAGATGGGGTATCTCTAGACCCCTTTCCCATTTGAATTATTTGATGTTTTTGTTGGTGGGGAGATGGAATAACCCTAATCAAGTAATTTTTCACATAAAAATGTGACACAGGGTGGCTCGTTTTCATTGGAAGCACCATATGTTGGTGTTACATACATCAGATTGCTCCTTCTTTAGCTTTATTTTTATTAGTGTAACGCAATTTGTTAGACTTTTAGGCAGCACGCTGTTTTGTCTCGGTTATTAATTCCTAGAATTATTTATTTAAGTGTGTTTATGTTTATGCTCATCTTCTGAAAGTAACTGATAAATAATATGTTTTGCTTGGAAATCTACGACAATGAAAACCACGAAAAAGGATTTTTATTTGTTTTCTTTAAAACAAAATCAAATTTAATTTATATGAAAAATTACAACCTATATTGAAAAAGAGAAAAAGCTTACAATAAACGTGTACGGGCATTTTTACCTTCGGGAATGGAGTAAAGATTCACGCTAAATTGACGGCTTCTTTCTTCTGAAGCTTCTAAGTTTGGTGGTGTGCACGTGTTTTCGTAACGGCCAGGAACAGTGGCGCCCTCCGCTTAAAGCGTCAGTTTGACAGTGACCGGTTATACATAATACCAGTAGCAGTTCTTGGTTTGACAGCTGTAAATTTATGCATCGCATCGATTATTATTTTGCATGTTTTGTAATTTCTGGGAGCTACAAACTCGATTTTTCTGATTTTCCATCGACGAAGTCCTGGAAAGCATAGTCCGGAATGGGGAGACCTGGGGAATTGGACCATAAAGGGACCAGAGCCAAGAATAAATTAAAAAAGAAAAAAGTAAATATAT
Organism: Listronotus bonariensis; assembly: GCA_014170235.1. Lineage (NCBI taxonomy): Eukaryota > Metazoa > Arthropoda > Insecta > Coleoptera > Curculionidae > Listronotus > Listronotus bonariensis. The sequence continues at coordinate 5,092 of JACEGR010003989.1, read as the reverse complement.
AATTACACCATTAAAGAGCTTTAAAAAATATAGCATTTCATATGTCTATCTTTAGGAATTTCGAAAATATGGCCGACAATCCAAAAATAAAAAATAATTTCTATATTTCATTACGTATATCTCAGCACTTGCTGAAACTACTAAGCTTACTACTGTAGATATATTTTGAATTAAACATTTTTTGTATGGACATATTTTCCAAAATATTAAAGATAGACACATTAATGTGTTTTTTAAGCACTTTAAAAAGACCTTTTAATGGTGATATAATATACAGGTTTTTATTTAAAAAAAAAAATTAAAACATAGTTTATCATTTTGCTTAACTTTTTTTCCTATTTGTAGTTGTAACTGGGTGTCACATTTACTTTTGGAAGATAAGATAAACCTAAAACAGGTCGATTTAAGGGTAGAAAATAAAAATGGTTCGTCTTTTTGAAATGTGTTTCGATAATTTATGTGATCTCCGAAAATATTTGATTTTTGAATTTATTTTGTGTATATTAGATTTTATATTTACTGATGTATAAAATATAAAAAGTAACTTAGTATTATAATAATATAAAGTAAAATGGTGGTTTTATTTCGGTAAATCTATATAGGGTTTCCCTTAGGGACTTTAATAGTGCAACAAATGTATTAGAAAAATATTTTTTTCTCAAAATTTAAAGTTTGTATTAAAATGTTTTAATAAAGTAACATTTTGTAATTATTTTCTTTTATTTTCCTGTTTTATTTACAGTGATGTAGATTTTTAAATTATGGCAGATATACTACCCATGGTATTTAATTTTGTACGTAGGTTGTTCCATAAGTGTTGTACCGCTTTAATATTAATCGTTCTCCAAATTCCGTTCGGCGATTGTCCTAAGTAAATTTACCAGCAGTGGCTAGCAACAATGAGTTGAATCGAAGTTATCCACCAGTGAACATATCGATATGACAACTTTATATGCACGTGATTTCTGAGTAATTTTTTACTACAATTTTAAGCGTTGATTAAATACCCAGGAATGTTTCAATGAAATGTCCACTGTATTTAGAGAGAATACTCCATCCTTAAGGACTATTGAACGATGGTTGGATGATTTTTGAATTTAAACGTAGTTTATTTTCCTTTGACGATCGTCCACGACCAGGTCGCCCTGTTGAATTTGTGACTGATAAAACCATGGAGGCTATCTCTACGTCTATAAAACAAGATCGACGGATAACATATAGACAGTTAGAAGAGATCTTGCAAATTCCTATATCCACTCTTCATCGAATAATTACCGACCCTTTAAAAATACGCAAGGTTTATAGGCTATAGGTACCCCGTGCTTTGACTCCTGAACAAGAACAAGTTCGTGTAACATGGTGAGAAGAACATATGATTAAAAAGTTTGAAACCGAAAGATCTAAGCAAGTAGTTTTATTTGCTACAGGTGATGAAACCTGGGTGTACTATTATGATCTCTCAACTAAAACCCAAAGTAGAGATTAAGTGTTTGAAGATGAAGAGCAACCAGTTCAGGTGTGCAACTCAGCAGTTTGTAAACAAAAGAATGCTTACGGTTTTCTTTGGAAGCAGAGGTTTAATAAAGACGGTGGTACTTGAAAAACAAAAAACTGTAAGGTCGAAGTGGTATACCGAAATTTGTTTGCCCCCTCTAATACAAAAGCTGCAAATTCTTCGCTTAAATTCAAGCCTCAGTTCCTGGTTACTGCATCACGATAATGCCCGGGCACACAAAGCAGCCTTTACAACCGCTTATATAACCCAAGCCGGTTAAAAATTGTAGCCACATCCACCCTACAGCCCCAACTTAGCTCCTTGCGATTTAGGGTTTGTTTCCTTTTGTAAATAAGCAATTGAAAGGAAGAAAATTTAAGTCCGACATTAAATTATTGACAGGTTTTGATGAAGTATGCTCCTCTATTCCAAAGGAACAGTGGGCAGCCTGATTCAATGAATGGTTCAAGCGCAAAAAGTGCAGGATTAATAAAAATGGCCGCTATTTTAAAAAAACTCTAATTTATGGATTTTTATGACAAGAATTATGGAACACCCTACGTATTGCATTAAAATTACTAGTTGAGATGATACAGCATATTGTACACTTAAATTAAACTTTTTCAGAAACAACGTATATCTCATTTAAATATTTAAAACATCTGAAAAAAATACCTGTAAGCAGTTATTTTTGTATCAATGTATTCAGGGGTCCAAATTAAGTAAGTCGAAATTTTTAAAATTTCATATTTCCTAGTTGCTGAGATATCACAACACCACATTTTTGATAAAAAGTACACCAGCTCTTAAATATCTCTAAACCCGCTTAAGCTGCGTTTACACGTTTTACAACCTTTTATCTCATTTTCGTGGGCCTTCTATTTCTTGCGGATTCCCTATACTAGGCAGTTGCCTAGGGATGCCAGGATCTTTTGTCCACGGCTAAACGTAACTACGCATATCTGTATTTTTTTAATATTTTAAATAATAGGTTATTCCTTATTAAAATTTCTGCTTCCTCGGAAATCTTAAAAGCAATATTAAAAGTCGACGTAGGATATACAGGGTGCTTCAAAATTGCGAAAATTTTACTTTGAAAAATAAAAAATTCGAAAAAATAAATTTGTGAAACTACCTAATTAAAAAGCAGGAAAAAGTATGTATATAATCAAAAGTACAATATTTTTGTTTTTTGTTGGTTATGGTTTGTATCAGGGCCGGCCCGAGCTGTGAGCCGGTGAGGCGACCGCCTCAAGCGGCATGTTTACAGGGGCAGAACACTGAAATATTTGATTTTTGGGGAAGTTCGTACAACGGCCATCATATCCAGCAGCCCAAACTCCAACGAGGAAACCCGCCCAGGATGATCCGATCAGCTCGATAATGGTTCCAATCAGCACGACGGATACCATCAAAACACGCCTGCCTAACAACACAGCACCAGGGCCGGATCACATCACCGCAAGACAGTGGTTGGCGGTTCCTGCCACAATAAGAGCTATGTATTTCAATCTAACAATCATTGCAGGGGGATTCACACAACATAGATTGCTCAGCAGAACCGTCCTCATCCCCAAGAAAGACCACGTCGACGCACCGAGTGACCTGAGGCCCATAAGCATCACCTCCGTTGTAGTTCGAAACCTACACAAGATCTGGGCCGAGCGCGTTCGAAGTCTGAACATGGTGGACCATCGCCAGCGATGCTTGCAGGATGGATGTTCCCAGAATGTCGCAGTCCTGGCCACGGCAATTGCTCATGCCAGAGAGCAAAGGAAGGAAGTGCACGTGGCATCACTTGACATGGCAAAAGCCTATGATAGTGTCAGCCACCACGCACTAGCAAACACCCTGAGGAAAAGGCGATTCCCTGATGCGTTTATACAGAACATCACTGCAGCTTACCAGCACTCCTACACCACCTTCGAACACAAGGGAGAGATGTCGCCACGTTTCAAGGTCAATCGGGGAATAAGACAGGGAGACCCACTCTCGACATTACTCTTCTGCTTCCTTGTGGACGATGTGTTGGAACAACTTTCAAGAGATGTTGGATACCGAATGGGAGATGTGAACATCGACGCAATAGCCTTTGCAGACGACATTATTTTATTTTCATCCACGAAAACCGGCATGCAGACCAACCTTGCCCGAATGGAAGAAGCCGCAGCGAACATCGGTCTTCAACTGAATCCTGCAAAGTGCACTGTACTGTCCATCATTCCATCGGGAAAACTTAAGAAGACCAAGATCGTGACCGAGCCGCAATTCACAGCCAGAGACGGGACGCCCCTTCCGCAACTTGACACACTCAATCACTGGAGGTACTTGGGCATCGATTTCAAGTTTCAGGGACCCAAGAAACCAAAGACGGACATCGACCATTTCCTACACAAGATATCCATTGCACCCTTAAAACCACAACAACGGATCAAGATACTCAGGACATATATCTTGCCAAAAGTGTATCACGGCCTCATTTTAGCGGGGACAACACTTAAAACACTGAAGAAATTGGATCAAACAATCAGGGCAGCAGTTAGGAGATGGTTGAGGCTCCCTAAGGACGTCGTCAACGCGTTCATACACGCTCCAGTGAAGCAGGGAGGACTGGGGATTCCGGCCATGATCACGGAGATCCCATCGCTAACCTACCACCGCTTCAAACAGCCTCCAAGGAACCCGCAGCTAGCAGCGATATTTCAGATGAACTGGGTACAGAAAAAGACTCAGATGGGCGACGGGGTGTCTGAGAAAAGAAGACGGCTTCCTCAACACACAAGAAAAAGTCAAGAAATGGTGGACGAAACAACTATATACGTCAGTGGACGGACACGACTTACGAGAAGCGGGCAAGCACTCATCAAGCACCTGGTGGATCGACGCCGGGCATGTCGCCATCCCTGGGAGGGACTATGTCCAGCACGTTCACACCCGCATCAACTGCCTTCCAACCAGAGTGAGAATGACCAGAGGACGACGTCGAGAAAACCAGGATGTTAGATGTCGTGCCGGGTGCAATGCACAGGAGACAGCCGCCCACATAATTCAAGGCTGCCATCGCACACATGGAGGTCGCATCAAAAGACATGATGCCATTGTCAGCACTCTAGCCGCTGTCTTCAAGACTCAAGGAAAACCAGTAAAAATTGAGCCCAGATACCAAACAGAAGAAGGACTAAGGAAGCCGGACATCGTCATCAAGATGGACCATGAATCGGCTGCAGTAGTGGACATCCAGATAGTAAAGGCCTCTGCTAACCTACGGCAACACCACCTGCAAAAGACCAGCTATTATGGAAACAACCGGTCATTACAAAGGCTAATCAAGGAGGACCTCGAAGTGCGCACAGTAACCTTCACGAGCTGCACGATAACATGGAAAGGTATAATGAGTGAGGATTCCGCAGCAGACCTGTCTAGATTAGGGATCAAGAAAACAACCATGAATGGCCTCATCACAAGAGTCCTACAAGGGTCGCACACGAATTGGACCAGATGGACGAGGATGACCGGGACGGGGAGACAGAATTAGAAGGATGAAGTCCTGAAGACTAGGTCTCCATTCTTCTATCATTGTGATAGAAAAAAAAAAAA